>JBBBDQ010028995.1:0-165000 GCA_037127315.1 Ascarosepion bandense
ATATATATATATATATTCTTCATTTGTAAACGAGTTGTTACGCAACCTAGGTTTCTACCATGTGATGTCTTCCGGCGATTTGCAATATATATATATATATATATGCATATAGCCATCCACAAACAGATCTGTTTCGCTGTATCACAGCTCATCAGCACGGTTAGACATCCGAATTGAAACCCGATCGAATTTTCATCAGTCGGCGATTTTACCTCTGAGCTATAGGCGTGTGATATACCACGTAAACACGCTAGTAGCTAAGATTCTTATATTCATTACTGAATGAAATATATATATATATATATATATATATATATATATATATATATAGAGAGAGAGAGAGAGAGAGAGAGAGAGAGAGAGCAAAAGAGCGAGAGAGAAGGCGATCCTTTCTACAGTTTACTTGGTTTGATCTTGACAGTTTTCTGATCACCTGAGACCTTGTACCATACTAAGTTTAGTCACAGAGAAAGGTTGGTCAACAAACTCGTCGTGTGAATTTTTTACTAATATAATGAAATCGGGTCTTACTGGGCGCTTTCCAAATTGTAACCTTGTGTCAGACTTAGCTGAGCTCAGTCAATATAGACGATATAAGCAAATGTTGTTCCTCTGTAAAAGTACATTTAGCTAAGTTAAGAACACATGCCTCATTTAATTATCTACAGATGCACGAGTATCTGAATTTTTTTCTGGACTCTCGCAGCTGCTGAAGTTCACAGTGGATAATTTTAAAGCAAATGGTAATGTTTGATTCTTTAATTGGAATTCTTTAAATATACATTGCAGAATGAATTACTCGTGCTTCGTTTGGTTTTTCACATTCTTTGGTAAATTTCTAACTTTAGAGTTACAGTTAAAAAGCCTTCCTAAAATATGTGAACGTGAATTCTGATGTTAAGTGTCATGCAAAATAAGTTTAATTTAGGATTAAGCGACAATTTAAGTTTATTCAAATAATACAGTTTTCGCAGAAAGCCTTCTACAAACACCCTATTACACTAATCGTTGCAGACGACTATCTCAAAATTATTAGATTTCTTCTGCAATATAGCACAAGAAAAAAAAAGTAAAATAGCTTGAAAAGAAAATCTCACTTCATTTTTTAAAATTTCTTGTTTCGATGAAAAAGGACACAGACTTGTCGAAAAATCCTGATTTTTAAAATCTTTTTCATCATTTGGTCAAAAGGCTTACTAATATACAATAAATATTATTAGTTTATTAGTTTAAGTTATTATTTGATACGATATCAATATCATTTTTATTTGTTTTTTATGTCTTGAATTTCTTTCACCTACTTATATGTGTATATATATTTATATATATATATATATATTTAGTATATCGAGGCAGCAAGTAATTTTCTAGACATATGCTATTAAATATAAGAGACAATGAATGTCTATTATGTTTAATCATGGGCCGTTCTAAATGTCGTATTTTTGCTTTAATTTCAGTTGAAAATAAAGACAAAAATTCTCCAACATTTGGATAATTATTTATTGGTTTTCTTCTATATACAGAGAGAGGGGGGAGAGGAGGAAGAGCGGGATAATTGAAATTGAGATGCCTTTTCGTAATTTCTGGAAAGAAGAAAAAAACAGTAAAAACAAATAGCAAAATATATATGTGCCGTTTACAGAGATAGTGCCATAGCTGAAAGTACAGTTCGTAAGTGTTTTGCTAGGTTCTGAAGTTGAAATTTCTGGAAATCTGGAAGATTAAGAGTGCTCCTATAGTTGATGGTAACTATATCGAAACACCGACTAAAATTAACCCAGGACTCCACGTATTTCTAACGGGCTTTGAAAATTTGAGACTCACAGGACATATAGAGTGTGCCATTAAAGACGGGTGGAGGTGAGTAGTAAATAAAGGTTATTTTGGTGAAATTTAATTGTGATTGAAATCAATAAAATTTCACCAGTGACATTGTTTTATTTATTGCAAACTTCAATCCTTCTTAATTGAACACCCTATATTAAAGACAAGAGGAACAGATGTAAATAATGAGTAACCTACCTAAAGAGCTTGTGTAAATGGTTGGCAGAAAAGGGAATAGAAGTGATAGTAAAAAGACAAATATTGCTAAGATCTACAAATAGTAGGAAGTTGTGGAGAGCCTTGATTGTTCGAAAGTGAGATTACTTGATTTGTTTTCTACAATATATTTTTTACTGTAAGAATTTTGGGAGATCATAAAGATTTCCTGATACTAATTTTACTTCTTCTTCTATGTGCCTTGTCCCTTCAAGGCGTAGGCGATCATGGCTTTCCACTTTTCCCTAACCCTGGTGGCTCTGAGCACGTCTTCTCCTGTTACACCATGCACCTGATTAGGTCCTTCAAATATGTTATCCGTTGCTTTCCCTTGTCTTTTATCCCCTTTATCTGGCCTGCAAGAGTTTCCAAGCCCTCCTTCCTCATTGCGTGTCCCAGGAACTTCAGCTCTCTCTTGCTGATGCTCAGTATTAAAGTATTAATTGCCTTTTTGTTTCCATCATTTCCAAGACCTCATCATTGCTTACATGCTCGATCCATGATATTCTCAGCATCCTTCTGTAGAACCACATTTCAGTTGCTTCAAGTTTTTCCTACATCTTTGATGGTATTGTCCAGCATTCACTGCAATATTGAAGGATGGACAGCACATAGCAATCCAGTACTCTCTTCCGAGTTTCTAGCGAAATTGTCCTGTTTCTTAATACTTTACTCAACTTCTGGAATGCTTCCTTCGCCACGCCAATTCACCTTCGGATCTCTGTGTAGAACTTTCTGTCTTCTGTTATAATGCTTCCCAGGTATTTAAATTTTTGTACCTGCTTGATTCTAGTATCCCCCACCTGTATTTGGCATTAGCACATAGCAAGGAGAATTGGACTCATACCTTTTCCAAAGGTATTTACACGTAAGTGAATATAATATGATGAACCCGACTTGAATTTGAACTCGACTCTCCGACTTCGTATTCTGATCCTTTATGCATTACACCACCTGCATATCGAATCTTACACTCTATGGTAGGCACTGACCTGGTTCAACGTCTCCTAGAAGAATAGAATCTCTTTCGTGGATATTACGGGTTACGTAAAGAGATCCTATTTAATATGTAAATTAAGGCAGCATAAACGAATTCACGTGTTCAAATATTGCAAGTTTGGCTATTTGTGATTGTTAAATTACGAATTTGGTGTAATTATTTCCATGAGTTAAGATCATTAAAATTTTGCTGAGAATACAAAAACATTTTTTATCAGGAAATCTAATCTTCTTTAAAACTGTTTGTATTCGTTTAATAGTTAGTAAAAATAAATAATGGTTCCTACATTTGATCCAATTTTGATCGGACGTTTCTTCATTCAGGCAATAATTTTTCTCTTTTATTCGAAAATTATTCAAGAAACTAAAAGATGAAGAATATGAATAGTAAAATATAAGAAAATTAGATGACTCAGAAGTTATAAAATAGTTGAAAAATCTGAAAAATTCTTAGTTTGTTAATTATTTTGATTAAATTATTTTTTTAAAATGGAGTTAAAACTCGCGATAAATTTAAAATTGGACACAAAAAATATAAAAAATGTGAAAAGAGAGATGATTCGTGAAAATGAATCAGTTTTCAACCTCTCGTGACTTTTGAACGCTACCTCTCTCTTTCACACACACACACACACACACACACACACACACACACACACACAAACGCACATATATATATATATATAAAAACTGGAGTGATGCACATATGAAGAAATATAAGGATAATGTTGTTATTAATAAATCTAAATCTATATATATATATATATGCACGTATGTGCGTGTGTTTGTTTACACATTTGGAATTATTTTTTGATATCAGCTTATATTTCTAATATATATTATATTTTTATAATTCTTTTACAAATCGATTCAGAAAGATCGTGGGCGTTTTCTGGATATTATTTGTAAACAAATCTCTTCCGCTTCATACATCATCGAGAAATGGCCACGCATGCATCGACGCACACAGGCGTATATATATATATATATATATATATATATGGTATGCGAGAAAAACATGCTGAGTCCAATTAGGAACGGGTGATAGATTGATATAGATAGATAGATAGATATATTCATAGATAGAGAGAGAGAGAGAGAGAGAGAGAGAGAGAAGAGAGAGAGAGAGAAGGGGAGAGCGAGAACGCAAACTTTCCTAGATACTGTACGAAAAATATTTAAAAAAAGAGAAATATCGAAGCACACACACACACACACACGTGTGTGTGTGTGTGTGTGTGTGTGTGTGTGTGTGTGTGCATCGATATCTCTCTTTTTTAAAATATATATTTATATTTATGTATTTAACCTTAAATAATATTCCTTGAATATTTAAACATAAATAAACAAATAATTCCTTCGCACTAATTCAATCGCAAACACCACAATCTACTCTCGCCTTAATCAAAAACCCGGTGTGGGCGACAAAGCGAACCTCGCTGCCGAGCTTGAAAAAGACCTCCAATCCGTAGTGGCCTGGGGTAGGAAATGGCTAGTAAGTTTCAATGATTATAAAACGAAGCTGTTATCAACTAACCACCAGAGACAATCGCATCTACCTCCCATTAGCATGGAACAGGCTTACCTCCCAGAGAGTAAAACACTACGCCTCCTTGGCCTTACACTTTCGGCGGACCTCAAATGAAATGACTATATTGAATCCATTGCCAAATCTGCCGCTATGAAAGTCGGCTCTCTGTCCAGGGCCCGGAAGTTTTTCCCGTCTGATTCTATCCTGCACATATACAAATCTACCATCCGCCCATGTATTGAATACTGCTGCCATATCTGGTCGGGTGCCCCTGCTACTCTCCTTGGGCTTCTTGACAAGATACAAAGGAGAATCTGTAACGTGGTTGATACTGACTTGGTAGACCGGCTACAACCACTCTCTCACCGGCGTGATGTGGCTTCCCTGTGCCTCTTCTACAAGTACTTTCATGGCTTCTGTTCCGATGAACTTAGATCACTGGTGCCGCCTAAGCACGAATTTGCACGAGATACTAGATTGGCAACTAGGTCCCATCCTTTTACAGTTAAACAGATAAGATGTAACCGTAATTTCTGCTCCAACAGCTTCTTTTCTCGCGCTTCCCGCCTGTGGAATTCCCTTCCACAAGTCTGCTTTCCCGACAACTACAATCTCCAGGTGTTTAAATGTAGGGTCAGTAGGCAGCTCCTATCACACTATCTCTCAATTATTCTCAGAACACTCTCATCTACCCAACCCTCATTCTCGGTATCCTTACCTGCCTATCACCCACTCTCTGACATTTGCTATATTTAACCATTCTCGGTATCCTTACCCGCCTATCACCCACCCTCTGACATTTCCTATATTTAATCATCCTTCCTCCACTCTATGTAGCCCCCTAGTAGTAGCAGTGAAATGCCTTGCTCGGGGTGAAACGCTTATATATATATAAAAAAAAAACAACTTATATTTTATGGTATTAAGTCGTTGCTTCTGAATATATATATATATATATATATATATATATATATATATATATATATATATAAGGAACTAATGGAATAACAATCCACAGTTCGTAGCATTTACTTTTTAAAAGTGCTCTATACGTATTTATGATAAAAATATTTTTCACCTCGATACAATAGTTGTCGTTTCGGTACTATCGATAGTACTTCATCAGAAGCTTTACGGTTGTAGGAGTTAGGAAATAAGAGATGTGTAGTGGTGAAAAATGTTTCTTATTACAAATGCCAATATATATATATATATATATATATATATATATATATATAGTCCGGCGCTACTCGGGGTTCTTTAGCGATTATGTCAAAATGATAAGGTCAAGTACTTATTCAAAAACGTCTAGTATGAGGTTGCCATAACGCTTAAGTTAAAAAACATGCGAAGTGTTAGTTTTTGTTGTATTTGTAATTTTGCCAATAAATGGGAATGATGTATGTACAATTGGAAGAACGCGAGTGGGCGTTACGGGAGCCTTTAATGTGATGCACTGACGTTGTGGCACAGAAGAAGTAAATGCATTCTCCCTGCGACGTCGGAGAGGTTGGCACCTTGTAAAAAATGTGACATTGATATGGCATATGATAAGATAGAACTTACAAAAAAGACCCGATTTTTGTTAAAATACAAATAGGCATTTCGGAAAAATAAACAATCGCAAAAAGGACATTTTCCATAAATTTTAGCCGCACTCTGTGTCAATTGAAATGTTTGTTCATATATCAAAGCATCAGACCTTGATCAACCCGATTTTCGTTGAGCTTGAATGAAATGCATAAAAGTGCGAAAAAGACCACCCGAAATTGTGTTTGTCGTTGATGTTTGGCGAAACCTGTACCGTGATTTGAAATTTTTTTGTGTACATCAAAGGTTCGGAACTTGATCTACAATTTACCCGATTTTGGTTGAATTCGCATAAGGCTTCTCGGAGAGAAGAATTCGTAAATTCTAAGTATTTCGGTGATTTTTGCCATACTCTGTGAATCGATTAAAAAAGCAAAGGTTCATGTCATGATCAGCAAGTGATCCAATTTTGGTTGAAATCAGATGACTATGAATTAGAACACTGCCAGCTATTGGGCGTGTATAATGATAATATACACGCTAAAATATCTGCCTTCTTCTACCGAGCGCCTGTAGCTCAGAGTTAGAACCGCCGACTGACGCCATTTCGGTCGGGTTTCAATCCTGGGTAAAAAGCAATCGGCTGTCTAACTGTACTGATGAGCTGTGATACAGCGAATCAGATCTGTCTGTGGATGACTATATATATATATAACAACGGTTCTGATGAGCTTTTTTCCTGGTGTCCCGACTACATGAATTTCAGCATGATACTAGATTGGAGACTAGGTCTCACCTTTTTTACTGTTGAACTAGCTAGATGCAACCACCACTTCTACTCTGTGAGTTTCCTTTTTGCTCTTTCCACCTTTAGAACTCCTGTCTAATTTCTTGCTTCAGTAGTAATTACAATCTTCAGAAAACTTTTAATTCAACCTCAATCGCCGTCATCTGTCTACTTGATCCTGTTCATTGTTTTGTCGCTTTCTCAATCATCTTCTCAGTCTATTCATTCTCCTTCTTTTTCACTTGCACTTCCTGTAACCACCTGCGTTCTAGCAGAATTATCGACTTGAGACGGGAAAAAAATTAAGACACAGTTTACTGTTTTTCACATAATGAATTGTTTATGATGGATTCGGGGTTGGCGTCATCACTGCTTTCGCGTCAATTCAAGATCATAGATTCTGTTTGAAAAAGTTTATCATGAGTCCCAATTCTTAGAACACTTGGTAGAGTACATTTTCGTTTTCCTGATAGATTCAGAGTAGGTGGCATCACTGCTTTCATTTCAATTCCAAATCATAGTTCCTGTTTTGAAAAAGTATATCTTGAGTCCCATTTCTTACAACACTCGTTAGAGGACATTTTCATTTTCATGATATATTCAGAGTAGGTGTAATCACTGCTTTCATTTCAATTCCAGATCATGGGTTCTGTTTTGTAAAGATTTATCTTGACTCCCGTTACTTAGAACATTTGTGGAAGACATTTTTATTTTCATGATAGATTCAGAGTAGGTGCCATCACGGCTTTCATTCCAATTCCAGATCATACATTCTGATTTTAAAAGGTTTAGGTTGAGTCGCATTTCTTAGAACACTTGGTAGAGGACATTTTCGTTTTCAGAGTAGGTGCCATCACTGTTTTCATTTCAATTCCAAAGCATTGTTTCTGTTTTGGAAAAGCTTATCTTGAGTCCAATTTCTTAGAACATACGGTAAAGGACGTTTTGATTTTCATAATAGATTCAGAGTAGGTGTCATTACCGCTTTCATTCCAAATCCAAATCATAGTTCCTGTTTTGAAAAGACTTATCTTGAGTCTCATTTCTTAGAACACTTAGTAAAAGACATTTTCATTTTCATGGTCGATTCAGAGTAGGTGCCATCACTGCTTTCATTCCCATTCTCAACCATAGATTCTCTTTGGAAAGGTTTGTCTTGAGTCCAGTTTCTTAGAACATTTGGTAGAAGACATTTTTATTTTCATGATAGATTCAGAATAGGTGCCATCACTGCTTTTATTTCAATTTTAAAGGATAGTTCCTGTTTTGAAAAGGTTCACCTTGAGTCCTAATTCTTGGAACACTTAGTAGATGATGCTGACTTTTTGATCATTCTTTCCCCAACTATAAACACCTACGTCATCAGCATAACCTCCAACTCATCATCAGTATATTGACGTCGGGCGAGAAAGGAGGATAATTGGTAGACTTATTTGGGATGCTTTAAGAATGTGCATTGTGGTGTAGTGTACATTGGCTCGGAACAAGAAATCGGAGAGTCACGTTCAAATTCTAGTTGTATTCGTTTCAATCTCTTACGAGCTAATAATCTTAGAAAAGTATTATTCATTGCTTTCCACTAGCTATGGGTTAAATAACAGGACATTCTGGGTTCTATAGTCTTGGTTGGCAACCAGTTTACCGCAGAAAGTAATGGTTTCTCACTGTTGGACAATTTTCTACCTCGTCATTCATACTTATTTCGAGACATGTTCGCCAAATATCACGTATGACACTAGTGACTAACTAAGGAATGTTTACATTATCAGTGCTTATTTAGTCCTAGTTGTTTTTATAGGCGCACAAGGTATATTCTAGGAAGAAATGAACTTGACTGTGGCCCTTATTTAATCTTTTTCATAGTCGTGATGAGGTTTCAAAGGTTTATCTTGAGTCCTATTTCTTGAAGTAAAAGATGGGAATTATGAAGACCTATATATCTAATCTAAACTTATTTATAGATGGAACCTTGTCTGTGTGTGTGTCCGTTACCTATAGATTCCGAAAAGGCTGAACCGATTTTCTTGAAAATTTATACAGTTGTACTATAAGCTTCTGCGAGTGTTCTTAGCTAGGTTTTGTATCGAGGTACCCCCGATAAATATCGAAAATCGATAATCGAAAAAATCGGGTTATAGAAGGAGTGGTCCGATTTTAATCAAATTTGACACCCTCATAGACAAAGACATAAGAAACGATATTCAGAAATTTCAAGGTTGCAGTTCTTACATTAGTGCAGAAAATCGATAATACATATATATAAAAGACAAGACTTTTGTGTGTGTGTCTGTTTATCTGCCTGTATGTCTGTATTTTTTCAGCCCTTTTATTTTAGTTTTTGCTTCAGGTTTGGCTCTAAGTAGGTATAATTGTAGTTTTTAGTCTCAGTCATGATACCATTTACTCAGAAGATTTATGTAGCCTTCAAAATTCAGTTTAGGACGAAAAACTTATTTGATATTGATACCAGGAAATCAAAATTTGACTTATATCCATTCATTTTTCTTTCAGTCTACGGTTTTGCTTTAACTGGAAACAACTACTGCTTTTTAGTCTCTCGTGCCAAAGTCCAAAGAGTCTGAGCTCCAGGACCATGGATTAGTTTTAAAGCTTTCATTACACCTGAGCAACGCCGGGCTATACTACTACTATATATATATATATATAGTGTAGCCCCTTTCATCATCAGTTCATTGGCCTCGGAAAGAAAAAGCAATATTGTTGTCTATTGTTTGCAAAGTCATTTGGGATGTGTATGGAATGTATAAATAAGCAGTATCCAACTAGTCCTAGATATGAAGTCAGTCAGTTAAGTGCCATATGAGATACACGCTTTGGGCGATCATGTCTCGAAAGAGACATGACTGACTGGGCAGAAGATTATCCCACAGTAGATTGCCATTGCTTTCTGCGGCTATAGAACCCAATCTGTTCTATTATTTAACCAATAACTGGAGGGAAGAGACGGATAAATACCTTTGCCAAGAATTGCGTAAGTGAATGCAATGAATTCGACTGGAATTCGAACTCGGTACCCCGATTTGTCGTTCCGAGTCGATATCCACTGCACTACAAGGCACATCCATGAAGAGAACCCCATAATATCAATTAACACTCGAGATGGACATTAAAAAACACTACGCATAATAATGAACATAGATAGAGAGATATCGAGTGACTGATATATGATATATTACTACACACATATATATGCAAACATACACATATATACATATGCACATACACACACATGTATATATATGCATACGCACACACACGCACACACACGCACACACACACACATATATGCAAATACACACATATATACATATGCACATACACACACATGTATATATATGCATACGCACACACACGCACAAACACAAACACACACACACACACACACACACACACACACATATATATATATAGGTAGCATTGTCACCATTTTACATTTTTAATTTCGCGCAAGCGCGTTGTCTGTTTTTGATTTTTAATTTTATCGACTGCACAGTTTAGTGGAGGCAGTTGGGTAGCATGACGCAACTCACTCAGCCAGAAATTTGGAAGCGGAAGGCAGTACTGCTTGGCATTTGCACCGGAAGCTTCAGTACGAACATTTCAGTGTTCTTATTTATCAATCTGAGGACAGGGCTTAGGATTCGAAAAGCGGTGGTTGTGTCTATTGTTGATTACGAAGGTGTTTGGATTGATCGCTAGTGATGGCGAGGTTATGCTTCTATTCATCTTCCAACATGGCCTCATGCACAAACTGGAGGCCTACATCAATTACCTTAAAGAAGCAGTGCTGCCCTCGGTCAAGAGAGTAGCTGCTAGAAGACCGTGTGTCTGGCAACAGGACTCTGCACCATGCCACACAAACAGGAGAATCCAGTCATGGCTGTCAGACAATTTCTGCAACCACATCACCCCTTACACCAGGCCACTTAACTTCCCAAACTGCAACTTTCTTCATTATTATATGTGGGGCGCAATTTAGTTATAAAACTCCTTGTAACACCAAATATGAGCCGACGGCAAAGATTATAGCAGGATTCACTAACGTAAACAATGAGATCGTCCAGGTGAGTTGCAGAAGATTTTAAAAAAGTCTGGACAATTTTGCTAAATATATCGGTTAAAATGAGATGTCAGTGTTATTTTCATTTTTTCGTAATCTAGACAACAATCTATTCTGTGTTTATATATCCATATACACGTATATTTTACGACCATTGTCAGCTTTTCAGTGGCCGTTATTGTTGCATAACAATGTTTTATGTCAACACAGGAAAATATCATCTTTGAAAGTGCATATCTTTATGGTAACGTCCCTACAACCATTCTGAAGATGGCTCATGTGAGCCGTCAGATTAGAACCAACGTAATAAAAAATATACAAATTTTAGACACTTTTTTCTTTATTTTCACTAGACATTAAAGCCAAAATACGATGTTTACAACGGCTCATGATTAAACATAATAGACATTCATTATCTGTTATATTTAATAATATATATATATATATATATATATATATATATATATATAGGAAAGAATATTACAGTATTTGTTTATTTCTACTATTATATTTTATATTTCAGACCGCCCTCGGTCCTTCATCAGAAACAAATTTTTAACCTCAAAACGTTTTGATATTCTTTCTTACACATATTAAGACAGTATACGTGGATCATCACTATGCTATATATATATATATATATATATATATATATATATATATATATATATATATATGTGTGTGTGTGTGTGTGTCTGTGTGTGTGAATTGACTTAGAGATAAACTAGCTAATAGATAGATAGATAGATAGATAGATAGATAGATAGATAGATATGAACAAACCTTAGATTAGATAGATAGATAGATAGATAGATAGATAGATATGAACAAACAATAGATAGATAGATAGATAGATAGATATGAACAAACAATAGATAGATAGATAGATAGATAGATAGATAGATAGATAGATAGATATGAACAAGCCATAGATAGATAGATAGATAGATAGATAGATAGATAGATAGATAGATAGATCGCACCTTAAAGAAAGGTTTATCAGATTTTTCACTAATGCATTATGCTATATCAAAAAAATACAATGAAAAATAAATGAAATAATCAAAATGCCACTATGGATTTCTGCCTGATTAGTGAAATAATTAAATCAGTTGATTGGGTAATTTGTTCTTCGCCCAATCGACTGACACGATATAAATTTCTTGTTTCAATAATATACGCCTCAGAATGGTTATGTACGCATGAGCGATCGAGGATTTGATTGCGTGAGAACCCATTTGTATGCACACCTCGTCTAGGTGTGTGATCTGAGCGTGTACATGCGCGCGTATTCATGTGTGCGTACGCACGCCTGTGTATAAACACCTTTGTGTTTGTGCGTGTATACATTTGCATGGGTGCGCATACGCGGGTACATGTGTGTGTGTGTGTGTGTGTGTGTGTTTGTGTACTTCCGGCATGTGCCCCCTCCTTGATAAATATGAACCTTATAAATGCAAGTGAAACAAAGAATGGTCGAAAGGTTTTAGACACGCACGCCTAAACTGATACAAATGGACAAACACTCACGCACAAACGCACAGACAGATATACACACACAAACAGTTTTTACTTGGCTTTTGAAAATATCGAAAGTCTAATGAAATTCGGAAATAAAATGACTTAATTACGATCTGATTTTAGTATTCACGGATCCTCTTAATCGTGGACAGAAAATCGTTCTTAACGTAAATATAGTGATATGTAGATATAAACTGTTGTAGCTGCACATCATTTCACATATTCTTAGCCCAAAAACCCCTGTCCAAAATGTTGAACCTTATATTTTATTGTATCTCCGTGAGACTGCACAAATCTTCATTGTTGTTGTTGTTTATACAGAGTGACCAAAAAAAGAAAAACAAAAAAAGGGAACTTTTTAACAGTACAATAAAACCAAGAGTGATGGAAGAAAAATATTTCATTCAAAGTAATTGAAACCTTAAAACATACCATTTATGAAACAATGATGGAATTTTCATTTTTTTAAAATTACGTCCTGTAGATGGCGCCCTCCTGTACGAATACATTCTTGAAAATCTGCTGTTGAAATTCCGCTGCAAAATCTCAGCTGGGATACTGTGAATTTCATCCTGAATTCTCTGTTTTAACTCATCCAGAGTTCTTGGTTGAGTTGTATACACTTTACTCTTGAGACAGCCCCACAAGAAAAAAATCACCAGCGGACACTTAAAAATTTCTCGTTTTTTTTTTGCGGGGGGGGGGTCACCCTGTATAAACTGCTTATTACGGATCTTTTCTATGCTTGTAAAATTGGAATGAGGTGAAAGTTTAATGTTTCTCCATTCGGTGACCTGAAGTAGCCTAAGATCAACTCTGCACTTGGATTCCTCATTCTGAGTTCAAAGTCTGTTTTGGCATAATACAACATTTCAAGTAAATGTTCTTCAATTTGGTTTTTATTCGTTCATTACTTGTAATATGTGCAGCGCTTATATTTTTCTAAGACTGAATTTCAGAGTTCGCTGTGATTTTTTTGTTTTACAGCTTATCAACTTCATTGTGTTATTTAATGTAGACAATATTTTTTTGCAATAGATGCGTATGAATAGAATATGTATTCTTTGCGAAAAGTCAGTTTGTAGATTAGTTTTCATTGATGTAATTTTGTAAAGAAGTTTTTGTCGAGTCAGATATATTGCTGGTGTATATTTTCCCTTAAAAAATGTATTGCTGGTAATATTTTTTCTAAAAATGTATTGCTGAAGTAATTTTCTCTCCAAAAAAGTATTGGTGGAATTTTTATACTTTCATAGTCTTTTGAATCCAGTTTTTTTTTTTTTTTTTTTTTGGTGGGAGGGTAAATATTTGCCCGTAGCTGGGCTTCTAACGGATGCTACCACTCCAAGACAGAATGGACCTGGGAACAATATTTACTTAGAAGTGGTTCAACACTCCTCATAACCTTTCCATCAGAGGCGTTACTGCCGAATCCTGTTTATGGTCATACTCAGGACGCCTCACTGAAGTTAGTTTTATCCCTCTGTAGTGGTGTAGTCGGCGTATTCTGAAACCGCAGACAACAGGACGCACGAAATTCAGAACAAATTCTTTTAAAAATAAATAAGGAAAGAGAATTTGTCATCGATAATCAAGAATCGAAAATATTAAAAATTTAATCATTTGTTAGTTTTTGCTAGATTTCTAAAATCAAGTAGTTATTTACTTAAAAAATGTTCTAATGTAAATTATTACAACTATTTTTGTTTATATTTTCTTTAGTGAGGTTCACCCCGTACAAGACCAGGGGTCTCTAGTGGTAGAGGACCACAGACTAAGACGCACAGTTTATGCATGTAGGTGGGGAAGATAATCCTTAACCCAAGACTTGAACAGGTTAAGAATTTAGTGATTAGGAAAACATCCTCTTTGGAATTAGTTCTACTGAGCAGTGGTTACACAACTACTTTTCCCATACGCCTCTGGTTCTTTCTTTCTTTCTTTCTTTTTGTTCCTTCTGTTTTTCTCATGTTCATAATTTGAGCTATATTTTCTCCCGACTTACGACTATAATTTTTCTTTCTTTCTTTCTTTCTTTCTTTCTTTCTTTCTTTCTTTTTGTTCCTTCTGTTTTTCTCATGTCCATAATTTGAGCTATATTTTTCTCCCGACTTACGACTATAATTTTTCTTTCTTTCTTTCTTTCTTTCTTTCTTTCTTTCTTTCTGTTCCTTCTGTTTTTCTCATGCCCATAATTTGAGCTATATTTTTCTCCCGACTTACGACTATAATTTTTCTTTCTTTCTTTCTTTCTTTCTTTCTTTCTTTCTGTTCCTTCTGTTTTTCTCATGCCCATAATTTGAGCTATATTTTTCTCCCGACTTACGACTATAATTTTTCTTTCTTTCTTTCTTTCTTTCTTTCTTTCTTTCTTTCTTTCTTTCTTTCTTTCTTAGTTATCAAATCAATTTGAAGCCCCGATTCCCGTATGATCACCGAAGTTAAGCAACGTCGATCCTGATCAGTATCTAGATGGGTGACCGCTTGGGAATACCAGCAGCTGTGTGCTTGGATGTGCGCGTGTTATGATGGGAAACAGTAATCGGTGAGCCGATGTACAATTCTCTTTAGGTTCGTTATATTTGCTTGTGTAAATACCCTTGGCTATAGTATGAATCCGTCTCTTTTCCCCAAGATATGTGTTAATTAGTAAAACTTGTATCATTAATCCATTATTATCTCACAAATATTCTAACAATCTAAAAATAATTTATAGCTTCAAATAACCTTCGAAAGGATGATAAGCCATAAAAAACGAATCAATCTTCGGTTTTATGCGGGATGCATGCTTGGACGATCCCATTTTTTTTTTTTTTGAGTCATGATTGATTTGATAGAAGAATTCCGGTTACTGTTTTACGGTAGGCTGGTTGCCAACCAAGAATATAGGACGCAGTCTGTTCTGCTATTTAACCCAAAGCGAGGAAACGGGCGAGAAGATGGATTCATATCTTTCCCAATGTTATTTACGTGAAAGTAAATGTAACGAACTCGAGTAGATTTCTCTGATTTTCGATTCTGAGCCATTATCCATCATACAATCTGCATATCCGGACATTTTTGTCAAGAACCAAAAAAGAAAGAACTTGCCTACTAACTGATCTGTAACATAACAAGCAAGGGATTTGAAAACTATCAAAGTATAAAGACCTGGAAATTGAAATAAAAAACATGTGGAAATTGAAAACAAGCATAAGAGTTGGTGCATGTGGTATGATAAAAAAAGAAACAAAACACCACATTGAAAACATCCCAGGAAATCCCAGCGTATCATTGGATTGAAACATAACAAGCAAGGAATTTGAAAAACTATCAAAGTACAAAAACCTGAAAATTGAAAAAAACAAACAAACGTGTAAATTGAAAACAAGAATACTATTATAGTTGGTGCATCTGGTATGATATAAAAAAAACAAAACAAAACAAAAACACCATATTGAAAAATTCCCAGGAAACCCCAGCGTAAGAGATATACAAAAAATTGTTTTTATAAATACAGCACATACACTAAGAAGAACTTTGTCCGTGTCAACGCTAAGGTTGTTATGAGAGAAAAACAAATAATGAAATGTAGCCATAACAACACATTTGCCTTCGGTCTCATCGCAGACTTGGTAGGTAGTGTGACCATAGCAGAAATCGAATTATGATGATAATAAATAATAACAGTAAATAAATAAACACGTCCTGGTCATTGAAAAGCGAATGCCTCAAACACACACGCACACACCTCAGCATTCTTCAGAAGGGATAATTAAAATAATCAAATTGCGATCATCATGTGTCTATGTAAGGATTGCATTTCTGACTTTTTTTTTTAAATTGATCATCAAATGATATGCAACATTCATATAATTACGTCTTTTATCAGTAAAGTAAGTCTCCGAGTTACGACAGTCTCGTCCTCTGGAGTAGGCTGATTTAAAATCCAACAGACACTAACGGCGCTAATATATATATATATATATATGTATATATACAAAACTTTCTGGTCTCTGATAGTCGGATCTGATAAAATAATTTAATTTATTTCTCTTCTCATCCTAAATGTTTGCAACGAATTTTCCTTATACCGTTTTAACTTTTATTCCAGTCTGAAGGAGCCGAATCCGGCACACGTCACGTCAGTGAAATGTCGTATAAAAGCTTTTCCTCTTTATTTCCTCCCCAACTATAGTTAAAACGGTATAAGGAATAAATATATATATATATATATATATATATATATATATATATAGTTTATATATAGTTTATATATATCTCACTATATATATTCGTTAATCTATTTATCTATCTAAGTGTATCAATATCTGTCTATCTCTCTGTATATATATATATATGCAGAGTATCTTTTGAGTTACACGAGCGTTTATATATTCGAAAGTATATATATATATATATATATATATATATATATATATATATATATATACAGTTTTTTTTAGTTCCGCGCGCGTTTATATGCACGCACACACAAACACGCGCACACACATATATATATGCCATTTTGAGTTACACTAGATTTATCTGTACGTTTGTATGTTCAATTAAATGTCTGCGTAGGTATGTACATTTATACCTGCATAGCTATATATATCAATCACATTCTGTTTCTATCTATCTATCTATCTATCTATCTATCTATCTATCTATATTACAAAAAAGTGAAAGAAAACGTAGAACATGAAAATGTTTTTGCAGTGATATTAGGCTTTTATAAACCATTGTAATAACAAAATTACAATATATATATATATATATATATATATCAATTTGCTATTCCAAAATGGAGAAGTTTACCCCGGATTATTCCTTGATATATATATATATATATATATATATATATATATATATATATATATATATATATATATATGTATTTCTTTCCAGCTGAGTAACAGACAAGCAATTTTTCAATTTCAAGATAACCTAATGAAAAACATCTAAATGAAATGTGCAACTTTAAATTACATTTTAAGGAATATAAAACCTTTAGATTGAAGCCAGTCAATATAAAATCAAACAAGATTTCCAGCCTTTGTCTATTTGATCACAGTCTCTTTTGGTCGATGCTTATTTTCGTTGCCGTCACATGGGAATTTTAACATAATAGAAAAGTTTTGACTCATAAAAAAAAAATTACAGCATTTTTTCATTATTATTTTTGTCAGTTATGACAGGAACACGGGATTATGAGCAAAAACCCGCAACAAATTATTCAATAATAAAATTAAATTTAAAATATGCAAGTAGTAGCAGGCGCCATCAGGGGCCGTCATTAACTAAATTGGAAGCAAACATTTATTACAAAATTATACCTCGCTATCCTGCCAATAACATACACACCATTTAAAGATACCATGTCCAGTCAGAATGTAGGGGGTAATCAAGATACTCTAGAAAATTTTCTTTCCTAGTCGAATATTTGTCCCACAAACAGAGAAATGTGGTTTTAATAAAAGTTTCTTTTTTACCTCTGTAAATAATAATAATAATAATAATAATAATAATAATAATAACTTTGGGTGGACTTTTGGACACGTGCGTCACTCGTGGGAAAAACATGAAAAACACAAATAGAAATAAAAAGTCCAGTATGGCTCTTCCAGTGGATAAACAGGGAGCCCGTCCTTCAGGAGGGAACCTACCTGAGGTCGAAAAATATGCCATAGGAACAAACTCCTACACAAAGAATGTATCTTCAGGTCCCCACAACCAGGATAATCCTAATGATGGTCCTGAAAATTCACCAGCTAGATCTACAACCGTATATTTAAAGAAAGAAAAAATAAAATGGTCTCGTGAGGAGTACAAAGTCGTTATGACTGCATTTCATGAAGCGTTACTCAAACCTCAAAAAAACATGACTCGCCAAACATATGACATTTGGCGTGAAAAAGTTGGTCAAACAAATAGAAAGTATATTGACGAAAATAAATTGGCCAATGTACGTAGGTACATTATTCGTAATAACCGACTGTCAGAGGCTGAGATTCACGAAATTAAAAAAAGAGTCGAATCAACAAAATATGAAAAGGAACCGGAACCAGAAATAAAAAGTAATAACATCAAACAAATCACAGGTCATAATGTAGAAACCGTGAAACACGCAAATCACTGCGAAGATAATGATGTAAGTCTAAAAGTGCTGGAAAGGTGCGATCTGAGTCTGAGTCAGTTAAAAGACAAAAATAAAATTAGTTCAGAACACATCGAAGATAATTATTTGACGGAAAATAAGAACAATATACAGGAAGCCAAGATAGAAATAAAAAACCAGCTAAGTCAAATACAAAGTATTACAATGGAGGAACGTGAACAGCTCCCAAAATTCCAACCAACAAAACAAAACCTCCGAACTATTAAATTGTACAATGCAGCACTGAAATCAATACTGGATGAAGACCCGAATACAAATCTTAACGAAGTAATATATGCATCAGCAACAGCAGCAACAAAAAAATTAAACATCAAAATAAAAACAAGGCAGTCACGCAGACGTGAAGATCCACCTTGGAAAAGAAAAATCGAAAAAGAAATCGAACAACTAAGAAGTGAACTGTCAGTACTGGATGAACTGAGTAGAGGAATAAATGTAAGAACTAGGAAAAGAAGAAGAGCCGAAAAAAAATATAACATCAGGAATGAAAATGACGTCTTATCAAATAAAGAAAAAATAAAGAAAAAAATCCAACTGAAGGCTCAAAGAATAAGACGCTATGAAAAAAGAGCAAAATTTTACAGACAAAACAAGATCTTTCAGACTGATACAAAGAGATTTTACAGGGAAATAGGTAAAAAAAGAATTGAAGTGACAGTACCCCCCAGAATGGAAGAAGTCACACAGTTCTGGGAAAAGATATGGGCTTGCCCTAAAGAACCTAGCAAGGAAGTACATTGGATTACGCAAGAGATAGAACGAATGAAGAATAAACCCGAACAGACATGGTCTGGAATTACAGAAGATGATATTAAATTTGCACTAAAAAAAGCACACAATTGGAAAACTCCAGGTATAGATAAAATTCCTAACTTTTGGCTATATTATTTAAATGCAGCACATAAAAAAATAGCCAAAGAACTCCAAGAAATGGTTGACGATCCCACTAAAATTCCTGCATGGATGACAAAAGGAATTACATTTCTTCTACCCAAGAATGGTGACACAAACAACCCGAAAAACTACAGACCAATTACATGTCTTCCGACAACATATAAACTACTAACATCTATTTTAACAAAACAAACATATTTATTCTTAGAAAGAAATGACATGATACCGCTTGAACAAAAAGGGTGCAAACGTGGCTGTTATGGCTGTAAAGACCAATTGCTAATTAACAAAATGATCCTGGAAAACTGCTACAAGACAAAGAAAAATCTTAGTACTGCCTGGATAGACTACCGAAAGGCATTCGATAGTGTGCCACATGAATGGATTTTAAAGACTTTAAATATATACAAGATATCGCCCGTCATCATCAATTTCATCAAACAGTGCATGTCTATATGGAAAACAACCCTTTACCTCAATCATATAAATGGAACCTATAAGTCTGATGAAATAAACATCAAAAGAGGTATATTTCAAGGTGATTCTTTATCTCCCTTACTATTCTGCATATCATTAATAGCACTAACCAGTCAACTTAATAAGACAGAATGTGGTTATAAAATAGGCAAAAAGAAAATAAGCCATCTATTTTACATGGATGACTTAACGTTATATGCTAAGAATGATAATGAGCTGGAAGGTCTTCTGCAAACTGTAAAATGCTTCAGCGAAGACATTGGAATGAAATTTAATTTGAATAAATGTGCTAAAGCTACAGTTTTACGTGGATCAATACAAGAAACATCCTCAATTAGCCTAGACCCTGCTGTAACAATAAAAGAATTGAAACCAGAAGAAGCTTATATATACCTAGGTGTAAATGAGAGCGAAAACATTCACCATAAAAAAATGAAAGAAATAGTGCGTAAAGAGTACTATAGAAGGCTACGAATGATATTAAAAACTGAATTAAATTCACAGAACAGAGTTATGGCCATTAATAGCCTTGCAATCCCAGTTGTCCAATATAGCTTCAACATCTTAAACTGGACTCTAAACGACATCAGGCGAATGGATGCTAAAACAAGAAAGCTTCTTTCTAAGCATAGGATGCATCACCCAAAGGCTGATGTAGACCGTCTATACATACCCCGTAAAGAAGGTGGAAGGGGTCTTATTCAGCTGGAATTGTCATACAAGACAACAACTATTGGCTTACTAACATACATAGAAACAACAAAGGATTGGATGATACAATTAGTAAGGCAACATGAAGAAAGAAAGAAAAAATATTCAATAATAAAAGAAGGCAGTAAATACAAACAAGAATTACAGTTAGTAGATTCTGTAGAAAAGCAAAACAGTAGCCAAGAACCAACTATTGCGGCAAAAAATATGAAAATGAAAGCCAAAGATAAAGCTCTTGAAAAGATGAAACAGCGCTGGCAAGACAAACCTCTGCATGGCCAATATCCAGTACGTGCCAATAAATCCAATGTTGACAAAGTTAATACTCATCGATGGTTATGTGCATCTGGATTAAAGTCTGAAACTGAAGGATTTATACTTGCAGCACAAGACCAAAGTCTTTTCACGAGAAACTTTCAGGCAAATATTATGCATAATAATATGGATCCAAAATGCAGGTTTTGTGATAAACACCAAGAAACAATAGACCACCTAATCTCAGGCTGTTCTGTGCTTGCCCCAAACGAATATAAAAATCGCCACGATAGAGTTGGGCAATATTTACATTGGTCAATGTGCAAACATTATGGAAAAGCTGTAAACAAACACTGGTATGAACATCATCCAGCACCGGTTACAGAAATAGAAGATGTAACCATTCTATGGGATTACACCATCTACACAGACAGAAAAATTGAAGCAAACAGGCCAGACATTATTGTTAAAAACCAGAAGGAGAAAACTTGTCTATTAATTGATATGGCTTGTCCAGCGGATTGTAACATAGCAATCAAGGAATTTGAAAAACTGTCAAAATATAAAGACCTGGAAATTGAAATAGAAAAAATGTGGAAATTGAAAACAAGAGTTGTGCCAGTGATAGTAGGTGCACTTGGAATGATAAAAAATGGAACAAAACAACACATTGAAAGAATCCCTGGAAACCCCAGCTTAAGAGATATACAAAAAATTGTATTATTAAGTACAGCCCACACACTAAGGAAAACGTTATCTATGTAATGCTGGGGATGATAGGGAGGATAGAAAAACATGAAATGGAGTCATAACAACACGCCACTACCTGCCTTAGGTCTCCCCGCAGACTTGGTTGGTAGTGAGACCAATGCAGAAATCTAAATATGATGAAAAATGACATAATAATAATAATAAACTTAAATAATTTTAAACCATCATATTTCTCTTTGAATTCCAATCGTGTCTATGTCAGCTGGCGCTTGGCAGCCCGTTTAGGAGAAGGAAAACTCCGAACAACAACCCGAAACTCAAGGTGTTAATCGTGCCGAGGAGTGAATGGCTACTGCGTTATGAGGTCACAAACGACCTCCTACAGGCTTCGGGACCCTGTTTGTAAAAGACCGTTACCCAACGTGCCGGGCAACTTTGGGTGGACTTTTGGACCCGTGCGTCACTCGTGGGAAAACTATGAGAAATACAAATAGAAATAAAAAGTCCAGTATGGCTCTTCCAGTGGATAAACAGGGAGCCCGTCCTTCAGGAGGGAACCTACCTGAGGTCGAAATATATGCCATAGGAACAAACTCCTATACAAAGAATGAATCTTCAGGACCCACAACCAGGATAATCCTAATGATGGCCCTGAAAATTCTCCAGCTAGATCTACAACCGTATATTTAAAGAAAGAAAAAATAAAATGGTCTCGTGAGGAGTACAAAGTCATTATGACTGCGTTTCATGAAGCGTTACTTAAACCTCGAAAAACATGACTCGCCAAACATATGACATTTGGCGTTAAAAAGTTGGTCAAGCAAATAGAAAGTATATTGACGAAAATAAATTAGCCAATGTACGAAGATACATCGTTCGTAATAACCGATTGACAGAGGCTGAAATTAATGAGATTAAAAGAATTGTAACCAGAATAGACGAATCAACAAAATATAAAAAGGAACCGAAATCAGAAATAAAAAGTAATAACATCAAACAAGCCACGGGTCATAATGTAGAAACCGTGATACACACAAATCACTGTGAAGATAATGCTGTAAGTTTTAAAGTGCTGGAAAGGTGTGATCTGAGTCAGTTAGAAGACGAAAATTAAACGAGTTCAGAACACATTGAACAGAATTATTTTACGGAAAATAAGAACAGTATACAAGAAGCCAAGGAAGAAATCAAGAACCATATAAGTCAAATACAAAATATTGCAATGGAGAAACGAGAACAGCTCCCAAAATTACAACCAACAAAGCATAGCCTTCGAACTATTAAGCTCTACAATGCAGCACTCAAATTAATTTTGGATAAAGAAGACACTCATACAAATCTCAATGAAGCAATATATGCATCAGCAATAGCAGCAACAAAAAAATTGAACATCAAATTAAAACCAAGGCAGTCCCGCAGACATGAAGATCCACCTTGGAAAAGAAAAATAGAAAAAGAAATCGAACAACTTAGAAGTGAACTATCAGTAATGGATAAACTGACTAGAGGAATAAATGTAAGAACTAGGAAAAGCAGAAGAGTCGAAAGAAAATACAACATTAGAAATGAAAATGAAGTCCTATCAACTAAGTAAAAAATAAAGCAAACAATACAACTGAAGGCTCAAAGAATAAGACGCCATGAGAAAATATCAAGATTCTACAGACAAAACAAGATTTTTCAAACCGATGCAAAGAAATTTTACAGGGAAATAGGTAAAAAAAGAATTGAAGTGACAGTCCCCCCACAAAAAAAAAAATGGAAGGAGTTACACAGTTCTGGGAAAAAATATGGGATTTCCCTAAAGAACATAACAAAGAAGTAGATTGGATTGCACCAGAGATAAAAAGAATCAAAAATAAACTAAAACAGACATGGGCTGGAATTACAGAAGAGGATGTTAAATTTGAACTAAAAAAAGCACACAATTGGAAATTTCCAGGTATAGATAAAATTCCTAACTTTTGGCTATATTATTTAAATATAGCACATACAAAACTCGCCAAAGAACGTTAAGAAATGGTTGACGATTCCACTAAAATTCCTGCATGGATGACCAAAGAAATTACATTTCTTCTACCCAAGAATTGTAACACAAACATCCCGAAAAACTACAGACCAATTACATGCCTTCCGACAACATAAAAACTATTAACACCTATTTTAACAAAACAGACATATTTATTCTTAGAAAGAAATGACATGTTACCGCTTGAACAAAAAGGGTGCAAACGTGGCTGGTACGGGTGTAAAGACCAGTTGCTTATTAACAAAATGATCCTGGAAAATTGCTACAGTACAAAGAAAAATCTTAGTACTGCCTGGATAGATTATCGTAAGGCATTCGATAGTGTGCCACATTCCTGGATTTTAAAGACTTTAAATATATACAAGATATCACCCGTCATCATCAATTTCATCAAACAGTGCATGTCTATATGGAAAACAACCCTTTACCTCAATCATATAAATGGAACCTATAAATCTGATGAAATAAATATCAAAAAGAGGTATATTTCAAGGTGATTCTTTGTCTCCCTTACTATTCTGCATATCATTAATAGCACTAACCAGTAAACTTAGTAAAGCAGAATGTGGCTGAAAATAGGCCAAAGGAAAATAAGCCATCTATTTTACATGGATAACTTAAAGTTATATGCTAAGAATGATAATGAGCTGGAAGGTCTTCTGCAAACTGTAAAATGCTTCAGTGAAGACACTGGAATGAAATTCAATTTGAATAAATGAGCTAAAGCTACAGTTTTACGTGGATCAATACAAGAAACATCCTCAATTAGCTTAGACCCTGCTGTAAAAATAAAAGAATTGAAACCAGAAGAAGCTTATATATACCTAGGTGTAAATGAGAGTGAAAACATTGACCATAAAAAATGAAAGAAATAGTGCGTAAAGAGTACTATCGAAGGCTACGACTGATATTAAAAACAGAATTGAATTCGCAAAACAGAATTATGGCCATTAATAGCCTTGCAATCCCAGTTGTCCAATATAGTTTCAACATCTTAAAGTGGACTCTAAACGACATCAGGCGAATGGATTCTAAAACAAGAAAGCTTCTTTCTAAGCATAAGATGCATCATCCAAAGGCTGATGTAGATCGTCTATACATACCCCATAAAGAAGGTGGAAGAGGTCTTATTCAGCTGGAATTGTCATACAAGACAACAACTATTGGCTTACTAACATACATAGAAACAACAAAGGATTGGATGATACAATTAGTAAGGCAACATGAAGAAAGAAAGAAAATATTCAATAATAAAAGAAGGCAGTAAATACAAACAAAATGTACAGTTAGTAGATTCTGTAGAAAAGCAAAACAGAAGCCAAGAACCAACTATTGCGGCAAAAAATATGAAAATGAAAGCCAAAGATAAAGCTCTTGAACAGATGAAACAACGCTGGCAAGACAAACCTCTGAATGGCCAATATCCAGAACGTGCCAATAAATCTAATGTTGATAAAGTTAATACTCATTGATGGTTACGTGCATCTGGATTAAAGTCTGAGACAGAAGGCTTTATTCTTGCAGCGCAAGTCCAAAGTCTTTTCACTAGAAACTTTCAGGCAAATATTATACATAATAATAATGATACAAAATGAAGGTTTTGTGATAAGCACCAAGAAACAATAGACCACCTAATCTCAGGCTGTTCTGTACTTGTCCCAAATGAATATAAAAATCGCCACGATAGAGTTGGGCAATATTTACATTGGGCAATGTGCAAACATTATGGAAAATATGTAAACAAACACTGGTATGAACATCATCCAGCACCGGTTACAGAAATAGAAGATGTTACCATTCTATGGGATTACACCATCTACACAGACAGAAAAATTGAAGCAAATAGGCCAGACATTATTGTTAAAAACCAGAAGGTGAAAACTTGTCTATTAATTGATATGGCTTGTCCAGCGGATGTAACATAGCAACCAAGGAATTTGAAAAACTGTCAAAATATAAAGACCTGGAAATTGAAATAGAAAAAATGTGGAAATTGAAAACAAGTGTTGTGCCTGTGATAGTAGGTGCACTTGGAATGATAAAAAATGAAACAAAGCAACACATTGAAAGAATCCCTGGAAACTCCAGTTTAAGAGATATACAAAAAATTGTCTTATTAAGTACAGCCCACACACTAAGGAAAACTGTCTATGTAACGCTAGTGATGATAGGGAAGATAGAAAAACCATGAAATGGAGCTATAACAACACGCCACGACCTGCCTTAGGTCTTCCCGCAGACTTGGTTGGTAGTGCGACCATAGCAGAAATCGAAATATGATGAAAAATGACATAATAATAATAATAATAATAATAATAATAATAATAATAAATTCTTTTTCTTACTTGTTTAAATTATTCGGTACAGTATTTCCACTATTCAGACTATTGTCATCATTTTTGTTGCCATTTGTACGATGTTTCGGTCGTTGTACGCTCCAGCCTTCTTCAGGTGCCAGGAGTTTCGAACCGAACCATTTATTACAATCACTGGGGTATATGCAGGTCATTCCCTGCGTAAAGCCTCGATTGGAAGTCATGAGTTATGTCCCTCTAATCCTGCAAGTTACTTGTTCACCACTGCTGTAGCCTGGTATTGAACTCACAACTCTAAGAGTCAAGTCAGGAACTAACCAGCGTCTTAAGGAATGGAGTTCATATACCCCAGTGATTGTAATAAAGGGTTCGGTTCGAAATTCCTAGCACCTGAAGAAGGCCGGAGCGTACAACGGCCGAAACGTTGTACAAATGGCAACAAAACTAAGGACAATAGTCTGAATAATGTAAATACTGTAAACACTACCTCATCTCAAAAATATAGACAAATATTATTCGGTGTTACAGTTTAAAAAAGAACTAAACAGATTATTTTCATTTATTTAGCTAACTCTGTAATAACTTTTCGGTTACACTCAACTCATTTGTTGTAAAGTGAAATGTCAAACGACAACAATGGTTATAGCGAAAGCTACAAGAAATGAGTTGCAAGTGCTGAACTTATCGAATTTTATTATCAAAAATATAATTTACTTTATGTCCGTTTCCTAAAAAAGTAATTTTTGCAAGCCATGATTACGTTTATTTTACTTTTTTTTTATATAAGTAAACACACAGGCATTGCTGATATGTTGTCATTGCTGGAAGCATTCTTACAACTCGGTATCCAGAAATAACTTCCAGTAATGTAGTCACGTGTTATAGATAACGTGCTATACGTTAGAGATATAGATCTTTGTTCTTTTAAGGCCTTTTCCCCTTATTCGGAAATAACAAGAAATCAAATGCAACTAAGTCTCCTGATTAACGTGGATTAACCATTTTTGTAAATAATTTCGTATCCAGGGAATGGCGAACTACTAAGGCGTTATTTTACTATTCTTTGGGCTTTGGTCATCATTCTGCACATTTTCTCGCTCTTTTCTTGAACTACGGAAAACTTAGTGTTATGGAATGATCCAATACTGGATGTCTTAATGGCATTACCATCATAAGACATTTTTGATAAGGTTAATGTTTCCCTAGCATTTTACCAATCCTCACATAAAATGTTATGTCAGTCTGGACGTTTCAGATCATTTTCGCTAATTTTCCAGCAATTGTATAGCATGGACACCAATAACTTCCTCTACTGCTCAGTAACGAATGGCTTATCTAGTCTGCGTGACAAGAAAGCGGAAGTTGGATAATGTACAAATGTACAAAAGCGGAAATTAGTTCAGGTTCAAATTTTTACCTCACGTGCTGCAGTAGTCCGGGTATTAAATTGCCACAATTCGAATGATTTGAAATTTATTAGTCGCCAGTACAGTTGACGCCATTTTTTATTTTCGACAAAGAAGAAAAATAAAGAAAAAACAAAAAGATAACAAAGATGTAATAAGTATATAATCTGAGATCAAAATCATTAGAGGAAACCAATTGTATATCGTGAACTTATCAGAAATATACGCGCTGTTTTAAAAATTTGTGCTAAGAACAATATCACTGAAAAAATAAGCTCTAAACGTATATATATATATATATATATACTAGCAGTATAGCCCGGCGTTGCTCGGATGTAATGAAAGCTTTAAATCTAATCCATGATCCTGGAGATCAGACTCATCTTAAAGAATATTTTTGTGAAGTTTGGTGGGAATCGGATAAAAATTGTGGATTTGTTTGTATAAAGGACAGACAGACAGATAAACAAACACACACACAAACATCTTGCCTTTCATATATATATATATATATATATATATATATATATATATATATATGATCGATTTTCTACACTACTGTAGGAACTGAAGCCTTGAAACTTCTGAATATCGTTTCTTATGTCTTTGTCTATGAGTGTATCAAATCTGATTAAAATCGGACCACTCCTTCTATAACCCGATTTTTTCGATTATCGATTTTCGATATTCATCGTGGGTTCCTCGACACAAAACCTAGCTAAGAACAATCGCAGACGCTTCTAGTACAACTGTGTAAATTTTCAAGAAAATCGGTTCAGCCGTTTCGGAGTCTATAGGTAACGGACACACACACAGACACATACACACACACAGACAAAGTTCCATTTATAAATAAGTTTAGATAAATATATCACCGATCAATTTTTTCATTGGACGACATATAAATTGCCGAAATCATTAAAATTTTATGAACAAAAATAAAAAAAGTGATATGTTTTTCTTTACTACAATATGATATATATTTCTGTATCCTTCATAAGCAATATTCATTGTGTTTGAATTAACACCGACAACTTACACCAACGCGCAAAACATTTTTCTAGACACGTTTTATTCTTTTTATTTCTTATTAATGGACCACTGTCAGTAATAATTAAGGATAGCTGTATAAGAAATTCAAGCGAACATGTTATTTTATTATTTTTTATCGTATAACACCAAGGAAGGCGACATGGGATTAACGAGAATGAAATATGTGGAGATCTGATGAAAACATAATAAAAGAACAGACGACAGAAGTTATCAATTGACGTGGAATTTAAATTTTTGAAGATTGTAGGTGACAGGAAAGCAAAAAATCGGAAGGGAGTTCCACAGGGAAGAAGTGCGTGAAAAGAAACAGTTAGCATAAAATAGCTTAGACGGTTGCATCTAGACCTAACTGCCAATCTAGTAGCTTACTTAGCATCATGCAATCGAGGCACAGAGTAAAGAAAAGCTCATCAGAACAACTGTCGTGAAATTATTTGCAGTAAAGACAAAGAGAAGCCACTTGACGCCGGCGAAAATGTGACTGAAGTCTGATTAGGAGACTTCTTTGAATTTTATTAAGAATCTCGTGGTATTCAGCAGGAACGCCAGATCAGATATGGCAGTGGTATTCATTACATGGGCGAATGAATGCTCGTAGAGATAACGCTATCTCGAGAAAACACGTTTAAAATGGTTGAGGGCATTGTGCCTCTCAATCATTATCTGATCACCTGTAAAACATACTTGCAAAATTTCCAATACACGTGTTGTCAACTGTACTTCTTTGAAGAAACAGTATTCGTTTTAGCAAACACTGGTCGAATAAAGTAATATTCGTTCGTCGTTTTTTTTTCTTTTTTTTCTTTTTAATCATATCACCCCGAGCAAGGCGGTAACGCCACTGATGTGCAAGGGGCTACATAGCAGTGAAAAGATTGGAAAAGAGAAAACCGGAAACCACATCCTAAACAGGAAACAAGGGATGAGCCTCTACACCTGTTTAATAGACGTGGGTGGAGTGTGAACCGGGCGATAGTTTAGTCTATCTACTCCAATTGAAAAAAAAGTGAGAAGATTGGAAAAGAGAAAACCGGAAACCGTATCCTAAACAGGAAACAAGCGATGAGCCTCTTCACCTGTTCAATAGACGTGGGTGGAGTGTGAACCGGGCGATAGTTTAGTCTATCTACTCCAATTGATAAAAAAAGTGAGAAGTTTGGAAAAGAGAAAACCGGAAACCGCATCCTAAACAAGAAACAAGGGATGAGACTCTTCACCTGTTCAATAGACGAGGGTGGAGTGTGAACCGGGCGATAGTTTAGTCTATCTACTCCAATTGATAAAAAAAGTGAGAAGTTTGGAAAAGAGAAAACCGGAAACCGCATCCTAAACAAGAAACAAGGGATGAGTCTCTTCACCTGTTCAATAGACGAGGGTGGAGTGTGAACCGGGCGATAGTTTAGTCTATCTACTCCAATTGATAAAAAAAGTGAGAAGATTGGAAAAGAGAAAACCGGAAACCGCATCCTAAACAGGAAACAAGGGATGAGCCTCTTCACCTGTTCAATAGATGTGGGTGGAGTGCATCAGAATGCCGCGAAAGGGTTAGTTCTGATCCAAATTTGTTGCTTAACAAACAGAATAACTATTAGCAGCGCAGGCGAAATCTACTGGTAGGTGTAACACTGTCTTCGACGTCGTCGTGGACAAAGATCTGTAAATGAATATCGTAAATAACTCCTCAGTGTGCTTCCAATGGGAGGACATCTCCGACGTCGGTCTGTCGGAAAACGTCCTATGTTCAATGCGATAGATTACAATGCATCGCAATTAAGACCGGACTCTTTTCATTTGGAAGGAAGATGAGATATTCTTTCTCTCTGGAAACGTCTTCTCCCCGCCTCCTCTTGTTCCACACACGTACACACAGAAACACACACACATATAAACACACACAAAAACACATATATACACTGCCTGTCTCCTCACTTCTGTTGTCCGTGTCTCTTTTTATCTCTCTTCTTTCTTTTTCTCATCTTCTCTGGGCACCTTTTTGTCTTCTTCCTTTCTTTCACTTCCTGTTTTTACTCGTCTGCATTTGTAGCGTCAACCACGCTGTCGGTTGGGTGGGCACACTTCCGATTGTGTGCTGATCTACGTCTGACTGTGTTGATAATGTACATTAGATTATATTAATATAAATGGTAAATGAATAAAATTATTGTCACAAATACGTTACCAACACAACACGCAAATGTTATATATATATATATATATATATATATATATATATATATATATATTCTTATTGATTTCCATGTAGATATATACACATGACACAAGCACAAAGTCATGTATATATATTTAATGTACACCTAATAATGATAGTAATTTATAATGTAGTAATTGAGTATAATACATATATATATATATATATATATATATATATATATATATATATATATAGGAAAAACTACTAAAAAGTTTTAAGTATAAAATGGATTTTTTTCACAGTATTTATTTATTTCTATTATTATATTTGATATTTCAGACCGTCCTCGGCCTTTCATCAGAAACAAATGATTTTAAAATTTAAATTAGAAACGTTTTCGTGATGAGCGTTCGTCCGAGAGATTGTTTACATCACGTGACGCAGAAAGCGACAGATTTTTTTAATATTTGTAAACGTAAACCTATCTTTAATAATACTTATAAATGTTGTTTTACTCACGCAGAAAGAAAGAAAAATACTAGATTTTAAAATTAAATACATACAGGCGAGAGTTAAATAGGGACTTAGGTGTTTTGAACCTTTATAAATATTTCAATAGTTAAACATTTTTTAGATACACTTAAAAAGTTTTCTTTGAAACAACATTTATAAGTATTACACAGATAAACGTATACACAGAATACACACTCAGATATAATAAAAATATAGTTTTTAGGTAAAATATATTTAGATGCAGATGTTCTTGATATATAAGGATAGAGCTTGTGGATACTGAGGACATTGCTGGGTGGCAACAGTGGCCTGAACAATGTATCGGAAAGTTCATGCTAATTTTTTTTTAAACGAAATTTAAAAAGAAAACAAAATTATGCCGTCAAATATTTATTCAACTAAATATGAACAATTTTGTTGCACAAGGTTTCTCCGTTTTTCCTTGAACTTCAATATTTCACTTTTCCAGAATTTCGGTGTTTTCTGAGCAAAGAACTCATTAACATGTTTTTTGTTTGTCAAAGAATTAATTTTGCTGCTAAGATTATTTTGAAAGGACCTAAATACATGAAAATCCCAAGGAGCAATGTCTGGTGAATATGATTGGTTTGGCAACACATCCCAGCTGAGCCGAAACAATTTTTGCCGAGTAACCAAAGAAACGGGATGTCTGGCATTCAGTCAGTTAAGTGCTATACGTAATATAAGCTTTGGGCGATCATGTCTCGAAAGTTGGTTGCCATTGCTTTTTGCAGTAGACAGGTTGCCAGCCAAGATTATAGAACCCAATATGTCCTATTATTTAACCCATAAATGAAAAGAAGAGACGCATTAATACCTTTCCCAAGGGTACTTGTGCGTAAGTGATAAAAGAATTCAACTGGAATTCGAACTCGGCTCTCCGATTTGTCCTTCCGAATAAATATCCACTGTACAACAACGCACATGTCTGGTATTATCCTGATGAAAAACAACACCTTTCCTATTCACCAAATCCGGGCGTTTTACTTGAATTGCTTCTTTTAATTAGTCCAGTTGCAAACGATACTTTTCAGAATCAATTGACTGTTTACTTGACAGAAGCTCATAGTACAGGATTCTTTTCCAGTCCCAGCTGATGCACAGCATGACCTTCTTAGGATGAAGGCCTAATTTTGACTAAAGTTGGCCCATGTCGGTTACTCCATGACTTTTTCGTTGAACATTGTTGTAAAGGATCGATTTCTCATCACTCGTCACAATTTACTTGAGAAAGAGCGCGTTTTCATTGCGTTTATACAGCAAAACGCAAACAGAAATGAAATCGAAAATATTGTTTTTACTTAGATCATTTGATACCCAAACAACGTAGGGATTTGAATACCCAAACTTCACTAAGTGCTTATTGGTGTTGAATTTTGATAAATTTACTGTTTCTACCAATTCGTGTGTTTTGTAATGCAGGTTATTCTCAATTAATGTCATGATTGGTTCGTCATCTTTAGTGGGGTGGAGAGTGTGTGTGTGTGTGTGTGTGTGTGTGTGTGTGTGTGTGTGTGTGTGTGTGTGTGTACGTCTGTGTGCGTGTGTGTGTGTGTGTGTGTACGTCAGTGTGCGTGTGTGTGTGTATTTACGTGTGTGTGTGTGTGTGTGTGTGTGTGTGTGTGTGTGTGTGTGTGTGTGTGTGTGATATGGGAGGTCTGCCTGACCCTTGTTCATCAATGAGTCTACAATCACCAACTCTAATCTTAACGAACAACTTTCGTACAGTTCTGCCAGATAAAACACCTTCTCCGTACGCAGCACATATCTTTTTTTGTTGCTTATAAGGTTGTTTTTTTTACCTTTATGGTAATAAAAAATTATCAAGTGTGTAAAATTCACCTTACAATTTTCCATTTTCATATGGATGTAAAATTGACAGGAATTAAGTAATTTTAAGCTTTCTTTCTCAAGGCATAGTTTGATTTGTGTTCTAATCGGTAATATAAGCATATTACATTTGTCAATAAATTTGACTTATTCTAACGTTTTCGAACATGAATGACTAAAAGTCGACAGGAACATTCCAGACAACACACACACACACACACTCATACCCACACACACTCTCACCCACACACACTCACACTCACACTCACACACACATATTCTTATTTTACTATTTATTTTGACTGAGTGGTTAAACAAGCTTGGAGACACATTTTTTAAAATAAGCTTTTTGATTTCACAGGCCATTATATCAGTTTCACTTTAAGAATATACGGATGTTTATTCAAACACGTCCACATACTAAATATAACATTTATATTACATTATATATATATATATATATATATATATATATATATATATTGTCATCCGCAGACAGATCTGTTTCGCCGTATCACAGCTCATCAGTACGGTTAGACTCCGATTGCTTTTTTACCCAGACCGAAATGGCGTCAGTCGGCGACTCTACCCCTGGGCTATGGGCGTTCGGTGAAAGTAGGCAGACTTTTTAGCGCGTATCATTATACGCGCCCAATAGCTAGAGCGCTCTAATTCATTTCACTGAATGAGCAATGCGTATAGATAGATAGATAGATAGATAGATAGATAGATAGATAGATAGATAGATATTGTGCTGTTTCTTATTTTATTTTCCACACGCACACACACCAGCAATAAAAATTAATTTACACCACGTGTGTCTTAAAAAATACAATTGCGCAGGAATTCACTCCTTACCATGCCCTGTGGGGTCAAAAACAAAGACAGCGCACCCAAAGGCTCGGACGTAGTGGCAAGCACACCATGTTGTCAAAAATATGATTGTTGACCAATCAGGGCTCGACATGAGAAACACATTTCTTGATCTCCCCGGAGCCTCACCATCCAGATAAAAGGAAGGTAGAAACTCTCAACAGAACAGTTGGCTGAGCAACCAGCTCACACCAAAAGGCCACGCGACAGCTTAGAGCACATACACAGGGAAAATCCAGCAGTTCACACAACAGGCAGTATCACGTATCAGTGAACATTCTTTCACTCTCTCTTTCTCTCATCTCGCTCGCAACACATCGTTCTACCTTTCCCTCTCACATTCCCAGTTCCTTTCTTTCTTCCTTTTTTACAGCTTTACGAACAACTTCATTTTTGTACAAAAAAAATAATTCTTTTATTTTTTTTACGAAAATAAGCAAAAGTTTATTTCACTTTATTTCCGGCTTTATTTCATGAACCAAGTTACGCCGAGTCGACTCGTAAATATAATTCTCCTCAACAATATATATATATATATATATATATATATATATATATAGGAAAGACTACTAAAAAGTTGTAAGTTTAAAAATGTATTTTTTGATAGTATTTATTTATTTCTATTATTATATATATATATTTGATATTTGAGACCGGCCTCGGCCTTTCTTCAGAAACAAATGATTTTAAAATTTAAACGAGAAGCATTCGTCGTGAGAAAAATCATTTGTTTCTGATGAAAGGCCGAGGCCGGTCTGAAATATGAAATATATATATATATATATATATATATATATAATAATAGAAATATATAAATACTGTCAAAAAATACATTTTTAAATTCATAACTTTTTAGTAGTTTTTCCTATAAATATTAAGACAGTATCCGTGGGTCATCATTATGCTATATATATATATATATATATATATATATATATATATATATATATAGCATAAAGATGATCCAAAAAATATATATATATATCATATATATATTTAGCATAATGATGATCCAATATATATATATATATATATATATATATATATATATATATATGTCTGAGTGTGTGTGTGTTGTGAAACTCATGAGTACTTTTACATAGTTAGTGGAAAGGATTAACACTTCTTTGAAAATAGAGCCTCATTCTTTCTGCAATGTTGTATCATTACAAGACGTAGGCTCGACCAGGTATAATTAAATGATCTCATATTAACACTGGGGCTTCTTAATTCTCATTTTCCAAACTTAACAAAGTTAAAAATTGCTTACGAAATTTTGTAGATGACGTTTTTTTTTTTTTGTGGCCTCTTTACTACATTAATCTTTGCTGGTCTGTCGTAAGTTCTATGGTAAATGATCAGATGAGCTCTCCATTCTTTAGCGCCATCATTTCAGACCTTTACAGGAATCGCCCTTGCTACGCCCACAGAGTTTAATCACCCACATTTCCCTCGATTCTATTTGTAAGGAAGATGTTCTACCCAGTCGGCTTTTTCTCGAGAACTACTATCTATTGGAAAACACATAATACTTCCCTTAATTAACCTCTTTAAGTTAAAAGGCAATATCTATCTATCTATCTATCTATCTATCTATCTATCTATCTATCTATCTATCTATCTATTTATCTATCTATCTATCTATCTATCATCTTTGTTCACATCTATTATGTAATGTGTTTCTATATTCTCTGTTTATATATACATATCTTTTCATTTCAGATCTATCTATCTATCTATCTATCTATCTATCTATCTATCTATCTATCTATCTATCTATCTATTATGTAATGTGTTTCTATATTCTCTGTTTATATATACCTATCTTTTCTGTTCAGATCTATCTATCTATCTATCTATCTATCTATCTATCTATCATCTTTGTTCACATCTATTATGTAATGTGTTTCTATATTCTCTTTATATATACCTATCTTTTCTGTTCAGATCTATCTATCTATCTATCTATCTATCTATCTATCTATCTATCTATCTATCATCTTTGTTCACATCTATTATGTAATGTGTTTCTATATTCTCTGTTTATATATACATATCTTTTCTGTTCAGATCTATCTATCTATCTATCTATCTATCTATCTATCTATCTATCTATCTATCTATCTATTATGTAATGTGTTTCTATATTCTCTGTTGATATATACCTATCTTTTCTGTTCAGATCTATCTATCTATCTATCTATCTATCTATCTATCTATCTATCTATCTATCTATCATCTTTGTTCACATCTATTATGTAATGTGTTTCTATATTCTCTGTTTATATATACATATCTTTTCTTTTCAGATCTATCTATATATCTATCTATCTATCTATCTATCTATTATGTAATGTGTTTCTATATTCTCTGTTTATATATACCTATCTTTTCTGTTCAGATCTATCTATCTATCTATCTATCTATCTATCTATCTATCTATCATCTTTGTTCACATCTATTATGTAATGTGTTTCTATATTCTCTTTATATATACCTATCTTTTCTGTTCAGATCTATCTATCTATCTATCTATCTATCTATCTATCTATCTATCTATCATCTTTGTTCACATCTATTATGTAATGTGTTTCTATATTCTCTGTTTATATATACATATCTTTTCTGTTCAGATCTATCTATCTATCTATCTATCTATCTATCTATTATGTAATGTGTTTCTATATTCTCTGTTGATATATACCTATCTTTTCTGTTCAGATCTATCTATCTATCTATCTATCTATCTATCTATCTATCTATCATCTTTGTTCACATCTATTATGTAATGTGTTTCTATATTCTCTTTGTTTATATATACATATCTTTTCTGTTCAGATCTATCTATCTATCTATCTATCTATCTATCTATCATCTTTGTTCACATCTATTATGTAATGTGTTTCTATATTCTCTTTATATATATCTATCTTTTCTGTTCAGATCTATCTATCTATCTATCTATCTATCTATCTATCTATCATCTTTGTTCACATCTATTATGTAATGTGTTTCTATATTCTCTTTATATATATCTATCTTTTCTGTTCAGATCTATCTATCTATCTATCTATCTACTAGCAGTATAGTTAATAAAACAGTCCTCAATGTATGAACAGAGCTGTATTATATATAATAACAAATATACATATTATCCGATATATATATATACTAGCAGGATTAGTGTTGCTCGGGTGTAATGAAAGCTTTAAAACTAATCCATGATCCTGGAGCTCAGACTCTTTGGACGATGGCACGAAAGACTAAAAAGCAGTAGTTGTTTCCAGTTAAAGCGAAACCGTAGACTGAAAGAAAAATGAATGGATGTAATTCAAATTTTGATTTCCTGGTATCGATATCAAATAAGTTTTTTCGTCGTAAACTGAATTTTGAAGGCTAAATAAGTCCTCTTAGTAAATGGTATCATGGCTGAGACTAAAAACTACAATTATGCTAACTTAGAGCCAAACCCGAAGCAAAAACTAAAATAAAAGGGCTGAAAACAAAAAATACAGACATACAGGCAGATAAACAGACACACACACACAAACATCTTGCCTTTTATATCTATCTATCTATCTATCTATCTATCTATCTATCTATCTATCTATATATATATATATATATATATATATATATATATATTATCGATTTTCTGCACTATTGTAAGAACTGCAACCTTGAAACTTCTGAATGTCGTTCCTTATGTCTTTGTCTATGAGTGTTTCTTAAATTCTTTCTAAGATATGTGAAAGGCAGCCAAATACTTCTCTGGAAACTGCTGGTTTATATATCTAACTGCCCAGCGGTTTTTCACACGCTTGCACATATCAGATGCAGCCTTGCACATTTGTGCGCGTCTTTCATGGTAATCGCTGACAAACCCGGTTGGGATTATCTTGATCAACTCTGTATCTGATTTCTTCGATCCTTATTTGAAATTGATTGCAAATCCTAATCCGGCATAAAATCCAATCACTAGCTCAGTCAATCATTAAAATGCCAAACGTGATACACGCTTGGTCTATCATGTCTTTTTCGATCCATGACTAACAAGACAGAAAATTTTCCCGCATTAGGCCTGCCCTTTTTTCTGTGATAGCCCGGCTGCCAACCAAGACTATAGAAGCGAATCTGTCCTGCACTTCATTTCTTTTATAAAAAATCAGTCACTTAAGAGTCATACGTGATACACGCTTGGGCGATCATGTATCTTTCGATCCATGACAGACTAAGCAGAAAATCTTACCACAATAAGTTTGCTATTTCTTTAAGTGGTAGACCGGTTGCCAACCAAGGTTATAGAACCCAATCTATCCTGCTATTAAACCCATAGCGGGAGGGAGAAAAGACGGATTAATTCCTTCCCCAAGGGTCAGTTATTTGTGCCATACGTGATACACGCTTGGGCGATCATGTCTCGAAAGAGACATAAATGACTGGGCAGAAGATTATTCCGCAGTAGGTTGTCATTACTTTCTGCGATAGACTGGTTGCCAACCAAGACTATAGAACCCAATCCATCCTTCTATTTAACCCAGGGAGAAGAGACGTATTAATACTTTTCCCAATGATATTTGCGGGTAAGTGAATACAACGAATTCAACTGGAATTCGAACCCGGTTCTTCGATATCTCCTCACACATTAAAGAACAGAACATTTTCATTAGAAATAAAAGAAATAATGTCCCCCAATATTATGTAAATGAACTTCTTTTTCCACCGTAACATCAATTAATCAGTGAAGTATCATACTTGACACACGCTTGGGAGATCATGTCTTTTCAGATCCATGACTGACAAGGCAAAAGATTTTTCTGCAGTAAGTTGCCATTTCTTTCTGCAGTAAATTGATTTAAAGCCTAACATTCAAAACAGTACCAAAGCACACAAAGCACGTTTCACATCAGTCACCCAGTTAAGTGCCATACGTGATACACGCTTGGGCGATCATGTCTCGGAAGAGATATGACTGACTGGGCAGTAGGTTGCCATTGCTTTCTGCGGTAGACTGGTTGCCGACCAAGACTATAGAACCCAATCAGTCCTGCTATTTAACACATAACTGGAAGGAAGAGACGGATTAATACCTTTCCCAAGGGTATTTGCGCGAAAGTGAATACAATGGATTCTGCTGGAATTCGAACTCGGCTCCCCGGTTTCTCATTCCGAGCCGATATCCACTGTACCACAACGCACATCCACGTTTCACATATATATACTAAAACATCTTTCTGAGTGTCTCTCTCTCTTCATTAGCTAGTTAGTTCCTTAATTAATTCGTACGACCGTTAGGCCCTGTCAATACACCATTAATAATTATGGACTATTCCGTTTTGATCGCGTGAAAACATGCAACACACTTATAAGAGACGCTACTTGGTTTCAACGAGAAAATGAATGAAAGAAAGAAAAAAGATGGAAAGAAAGGAAGATAGAAGTGTTTAACAGCTGTTTCAGTAAAAAAGGAAAATTCAATTTAAAATATTTTCATTTGTAAATCCTTACTGATGAATAAATGTATTAATAAAAGGGATTGTAAGCTAGTATAATGTAATATCCTTAAAATAAATTCTTATTTCAAGAAACTTCTTCATTATTTTCAAATTTAATGACTAAATTCCCTTATTAAAATAAAAAATGCACCCCAGATTTTTAGTTAAGCTACAAGGGCGCCCGCAAGTAAAAAAAGACTGTGAAACACTGGCCTAAAGGCGTGAAATACATATTATGAATGTGAAAACTGTTTTAGGTGTTGAAATTAGATAGGTAAACAGGAATAGCAAAAGATACTTTTCTCTGAAACTGTGTAAGCAATAAAAAATGTCCTTAGGAAAAAAGAAAAGAAAAAAGAAGAATGATGAGTATTAATCCTCCTTTACTTTCTTTTTTTTTTTTTTTTTGTAACAACTAATCTTCTACCTGGCAGTGAATATAGAGCAATTTACTTACAGATGGAGAAAAGTGTTGCAATTAGGATAGTTTTTTTTATTATAGAAGGTTGAGAATAATATGGAAAGATCATGTGAGAAATAAGGAAGTTCTTTTAAAATTTTTATGTAGGATTATATAGAGGGTGGGAACTGCGAAGAAATTTACTGACAATCAGCAAAGAAACAAATGAAATTTTAGGGACACGTATTAGGGATAGAAATTTTACAGATTGGGCATATTGAATGCATAAAAAGCAAAAAAAATATATATATATATATTTGTTTAATCAAACTGACAAGTTTGAGCACACGGATGTTGAAAATGGAGTCATAAAAGCGAAAATATTGCTCAAGACAATAAAATTATCATAAATCCCTTTAAATGAAAACTGCACCGTTAATCTTCTTTGGAAATGTTAAACCAAAAATGACAACCATTAAAGATAATTTTCTTTGCCAACGCACATCAAGCACGCGTTTCACACAAACTGACTTAAATGCACAATGCAGCAGCGTAAAAATAGATGCTTACTTCAGGAGTAGTCTTTATTATTTTCCCATCTTAAAATTTAATGACTAAGTTTTCATTATCTATATATAAAAGGCAATCTGTGAGTCTGTATGTGACTGTAATCTATGCACGCCTACAATTTTTAAGCTACGCCATTCAACCTTTCTAGGGACATATATCTACAGGGAAGCCAGGTCGACACATACTTTTTGAGTTTAAGTTCAGCAATTTTCCATTTCGCACTTTTTGGCCAATGGAGCCGATTGTTTACATTTGCTCCGTAAAACATCTGAGATCTAAGATGGTTGCTAGATTACGTCACAGAAATCAAATCACACGTGTCAAACGAGACTAAAATATTTTTATTAAACAAAAAGAGCCTTTATATTTAATTTTGATTCCGATGTTTTAAAAATTCATTTGGTCAACAAAAAAATGTGAATATTTTCCCCGTAATTTTGAAACAAAAGAAATATTTTTTTAAAAAAGTGATTTTTCAAACAAAAACAAAATATGTAAAAAAAAAACAAAAAAAAACAGTGCCAATGGTTAATTTAATTATTTAAGTCGTTTTTTTTTCAGTTTTAATATTTCATACTTCAGAAAATAAAATTTAAAAAAATAAAGCCTTTTTTTCGCTAAATATTTCATGCAGGAAATCAACTGTCTGTAATTCGTGTGGCATTAATGTAACTTTTTCCTCTAAAATTAAATGTCTGCATTTTTAAATATTCTTTGAAAATTTCGGAACTGTGAGCGTAATAGTTTTTATATTTCTAATTTCAGTAAAACAAAATAAATAATTTTTATTTTTATGTTAAATTCATTTAGTCCAAAAAAAAACTGTGTAAATATTTCCCCCATAATTTTGAAACAAAAACAAACGCAATGTTGTTTACAATGGCACACAAAACATCAAATCACGTTTAAGCAAAATAAAAGAAAATAGATTTTTTCTCCTACTACCAAAATGCTACTAAAACGCCGGGCTATGATGCTAGTTTAAATTTAACTAACATCATCTTTCCCCTGTCTTTTTCCCCTCTATCTAACCTGTTAGTATCAGGTTCTCCAAGCTCTCCTTCCTCATTGAATGTCTCAGGAACTTCAGTTGTCTTTTCCTGATGCTCAGAATTAATTTCCTTTTCGTTTCCATCCTTTCCAAAACATTGCTCACATGCTCGATCCATGACATCAGCAGCATCCTTCTGTAGAACCACATTTCAATTACTTTAAGTTTTCCCTTCATCTTTGATGATATCGTCCAGCATTCATTGGCATATGGAAGAACTGACGTTACATAACAATCCAGTACCCTCTTCTTCTGTTAGAACACTTCCCAGATATTTAAACTTCTGTATCTGCTTGATTTTAGTATTTCCCACCTGTAATGATTGAATAAGCGCATGGTAAATTCTATGATAATAAAACATCTGTAGAAATTCCCCAATTGCATCATTAAATATTTGAATGTATTTTATTTTGTTTATTTATATTTATGTATATTTTATTTTGATTTTAAGTTTAAGCTAAACTTATTTATAAATGGAACTTTGTCTGTGTGTGTGTGTGTGTGTGTGTGTGTCCGTTACCTATAGACTCCAAAACGGCTGAACCGATTTTCTTGAAAATTTACACAGTTGTACTATAAGCGTCTGCGATTGTTCTTAGCTAGGTTTTGTGTCGAGGTATCCCCGATAAATATCGAAAATCGAAAATGTCGGGTTATAGAAGGAGTGGTCCGATTTTAATCAAATTTGATACACTCATAGACAAAGAGATAAGAAACGATATTCAGAAGTTTCAAGGTTGCAGTTCTTACAATAGTGCAAAAAATTGATTATATATATATATATATATATATATATATATATATATATAAAAGGCAAGATGTTTGTGTGTGTGTCTGTTTATCTGCCTGTATGTCTGTATTTTGTTTAGCCTTTTTATTTTAGTTTTTGCTTCGGGTTTGGCTCAAAGTAGGTATAATTGTAGTTCTTTGTCTCAGCCATAATACCATTTACTCAGAGGACTTATTTAGCCTTCAAAATTCAGTTTACGACAAAAAAAACTTATTTGATATCGGTACCAGGAAATAAAAATTTGACTTATATCCATTAATTTTTCTTTCAGTCTACGGTTTCGCGTTAACTGGAAAAAAACTATTGCTTTTTAGTCTTTCGTGCCAACGTCCAAAATGTTTGAGCTCCAGGACCATGGATTAGTTTTAAAGCTTTCATTACACCCGAGCAACGCCGGGTTATGCTGCTAGTTTAATTTAATTTTAACTTTATTTTATTTTATCCTTTCAGTTCATTATATTAGATCTAATGGCTTTTTATCTTCGAGTTGTGTTTTTGTAAATATTACTTTTTTATGTTTTTTAAATAATTTTTCTGTTTGTGTGTGTGATTTTATCATATTTTCTTTTTCTTTTTTTAAATTCCAAAAGATTTGAGTTGAAACATTGTAACAGATATCTTTATCTGTCCGCAATTCAAATCCGGCCAAAATTTAAAATTTCTCTATTAGCCAATCCTATTAGCTCTCCTCGTTCATTTCTCTCTAAATTTTATCACTTTTTCGTATTTATTTTTCTCTTCACTTTCTATTTCTTCTGTACGTTTCTTTTTCCTCTGTCTTTTCCTTTTCTTTATAGAAGTACAGTTCTTATTTTAAAAAGTGTCAAAAGGTTTGAGCTAAAATATTGTAACCGATGTCACTATCTGTCTAAAAATCACTTCTGGGCAAAATTTAAAATTTCTCTCTCTTAGCCGTTTCCATTGCTTTTTCCCTCTTTACATTTTCTCACTTATTCGTCACTTTCTATTTCTTCTATATCTTTCCTTTTCCTCTTGCTTTTCATTTTTTTATTTCTCGTCTTATTTTCTGATCATTTCTAACCCTTTTGCTTTCCCTTTTTAATATCTTTTTACTTCGTATGGGAAAACAATTTTTCAAAAATAAAGAGAAGTGTTGTTCTTAAAAGAAATACAGTTTTTTTTAAAAAGTTTATTACCATCATTGTTAACTATTCTGATGAGACATTGTTCTTTCATGTCGAAACAAAATGTACAATTTTCTAATAGTTTGTAGTTTGCACATGTTCTAATGTAATAATTAATAATAGTCATTAGCCTATTATTATATTGAGCACTGTTTTAAATTAATGATTTGAAGGTTGTAATTATTCTTTTCGTTCTCATTTTATTGTATATATATATATATATATATATATATATATATATATATATATATATATATATACATACAGAGCGTCTTTAATATAATAGAGAATATATATATATATATATATATATATATATATATATATATATATATATATAGGTACATCGTTCATTGAGTGATGAATATGAACACTCTCGGTACCTGGCGAGTGTTCATATTGTTTAGATAACATGCTAAAATCAGCCTTCGTTCACCAAGCTTAGAGCTTAGAGATAGAATCGCTAACTGATGTCAATTCGGTTGGGTTTCAATCCTGGCTAGAAGCAATCGATGTGCGACTGTACCGAGGAGCTGTCATACAGCGAAACAGGATTGTCTGCGGATGACTATATATATATAACAGACTTATATTATAGTTGAAAAGATATTTAATAGCTAGTACTTTCTTCATGCTTTTCTTTACTACATACTTCGAAAGTTCTTCGTTCAGTCAGTATAACAAGTGCTATCTACCTATCTTGTTTATACTGCTAATAATAAATATTGGTGACTTTTCTAGTTCTCTTTGGATTAACTTAAATATATCGAGGTAAACCGTATCTGTGTCTTAATTCAAGCTATAACTAATCTATTATTGAAAACCTATTAAGTTTGTTTTGTTTTTATGGAATATCAACCTCGGCGGGTCATTTATTGCCAACGAAATTTTATTTATTGCTGGCAATACCTTTTTCTTTCAACAATTTATTGTTGTTTTTATATAAGTTTTGTGTCTAGTAATACTTTTTTCTTTTCGAGTATCAAGATTCATTGGGATTTGTTTTTTTTTTTAAGGGCGGGGTCCCTAAGTCCTACCCTGTTATTTAACCCATAACTGGAGGAAAGGGATGGATACCTTTCCCAAGGTTACCAGTGCTTAAGTGAATGCAGGTTATTCAACTGGAATTCGAACTCGGCTCACCGTTTTCTCTTTCCGAGCCGATATCTACTGCGCCACAACGCACATCCGTCTCTATACGCTTACAGCACCTGGTATTCCCATGCGGTCACCCATCTAAGTACTGACCAGGCTCAACGTTGTTTAACTTCGATGATCCAGCGAGAACCAGTGTATTCAACGTGATAGGGCCGTAAGCCACCTATTAAGTAATTCTACCCATAATTAGTCTATTATTATTTACCTATTAATTTATTTCACCTATAATGAATTTATTATTAATTGATTTTATCTTTCATTAATCTATTATTCATCATCATCATCATATCACCCTTTTTTACACCCAATGGTGTTTAGGGCAGTAACTTCTTGTTACTGTTTCCGTAACAAACTGTTTTTTTTATGGGGCAGGGTTTTTAGCCCTGCGACCAACCCCTAAACCTGGAGGACCAGTAGACCATTGGCAGGGTTTTTAGCCCTGCGACCAACCCCCTAAACCTGGAGGACCAGTAGACCATTCGTGGTCCTCCCGTTTACAGCACCTGGTATTCCCAAACGGTCACCCATAAAAGTACTGACCAGGCTCGATGTTGCTTAACTTCGGTGATCAGACGAGAACTGGTGTATTCAACACGATATAGCCGTAGACCTAATCTATTATTAATTACCTAATAATTCTACCTATCATTTATTTTTCTGATCTTAAGGGAGATGGCGCGTTTTTCATATATGTCCCCAAAATAACGGATTCAGTGTTTTGAGTAATTACAGTAAGAAATTGTTGAGAAACACTTTGCCCGAGTGATTTTAACACGATTTCGAGTCTTTGTTGATTTCATCTACCCAGAATCCCAGAGTAGATTCAGGGATAAATGATATACCGTTGACATGTTCTTCTTTCTACGTCAGCTCCAGGAGAGACGTCATGAAAATCAGATGCTGCTATATGTCTTCTTCAGCGATCTCCCATATCTTGTTAGCAGGAAAGGGCTTTGTCAGTTACTAATGAAAATTGGATATCCATCACAGTTGATAAGTATTATCACTTCCTTTCAGAGGAACCTGCGGCTCTGATGGTGAATCTTCAATGTCCTTCACTATTAAGAGTGGCGGAAAGCAAGGATACTCTTTACCACCGACTTTGTTTGGCATCTTCTTTTCCACGTTATCGCCCAAGCGTCTATTTATCCTATACTTGTCTGTTGTTCCATTACAAAAATAGTAGAAACTTTGTCTCTCCATGGAGTGCAGATGAAATCCAGATGTATTGGAAGTTACGAAGAATTCGGTGACTACATCCCGATGTTCAGACAATCCGAAGAAGGTATAGTGAACTATTCGACTTGTCACACCCCAAGACAAAGACATAACTGTGTTCAATACTCGTCAGAAAAGTGCTGTTTGCTGATGACGAGGCTCTGGCCACGCACATCGAATACAACCTGCAACAGCTAATTAGTCAGTTCAAACATGACTGTCGGAATTTCCGGCCGACTATTAACATTAAGAAAACAAACGTCATAGGTCAAGATATTTCTGCATCTCTAGCAATCAGTATCGATCACTTCACATATCTGGGCATTATCACCACCAACAACCTATCATTTGCGATGGAAATCGAAAAACAAAGCAACAGCAGTAATAGCTAAATTGAGCAAATGAATTTCGAATAACAATTCAGTCAGTTAAGTGCCATACGTGATACACGCTTTGGGGGATCATGTCTCGAAAGAGACATGACTGACTGAGCAGAAGATTATCCCGCGGTAGGTTGCCATTGCTTTCTGCAGTAGACCGGTTGCCAACCAAGGCTATAGAACCCAATCTGTTCTGTTATTTAATACGTGATAGACGCTTGGGTTATCATGTCTCGAAAGAAACATGACTGACTGGGCAGGAGATTATCCCGCGGTAGGTTGCCATTGCTTTCTGCGGTATACTGGTTGCTATAGAACCCAATCTGTCCTGTTATTTAACCCATAACTGGAGGGAAGAGACGGATTAATACCTTTCCCAAGGGTATTTGCGCGTAAGTGAATGAAACGAATTCAGTAGGAGTTCGAACTCGGCTCCTTGATTTCGCGTTCCTAGCCAATATCCATTGATCTTAAACACCATACTACAGGTATTCAAGGCATGTGTCGTTAGTATTTTGCTTTACGGCGGCGAAATCTGGACAAAATATGTCAGTCAGGAAATCTTCTATTTCTACTGCCTAAGCCGTATCCTCTGCACCACACGGAGAGACAAAGTTTCCACTTTTTTGTGATGGAACAACAGACACGTAGAGGATGGATCTTCGACTTTACCGACGCTGTCTTCTTTGGCTGGGTCAGGTATATGGAATTATCAAATTGGTGTACGAAAAAACACCATACGTACCGGACAACCCACTTCTACGAATGTTACCTTAAACTACGTTTTAAGAACTCTCCCTAACGTATACTTGCTTTCCTGTCGGCTACAACCTCCGGGAATTGAAATGCAATGCCCATACCCGTCTCTTATCCACCTGACTCCAGCTCTTTCAACATCACCCTGTATATCTTGTTCTTTTCCTTTCTCTCTACCTTTGCAACAGTCTTCACACGTGTGTTTCCATCCATTTCTTTCTCTTTCTCGAACACCCACTGTAACTGGTCCGTCTTTCTCTTCTTTTCTCGCACTTCCTGCTTGTGGAACTCCCTTCCATATACTTGCTTTCTTGACGGCTACAACCTCTAGGAATTTAAATGCAATAACAATACCCACCTCTTATCCACTGGACTCCAGTTCTTTCAACATCACCCTGTATATCTTGTTCTTTTCCTTTCTCTCTACCTTCTCGACTGTCTTCCCACGTGTGTTTCCATCCCTCTCTTGCCCTTTCTCTGACACCCCCTTTAACTGGTTCGTCTTTCTCTTTACTCTTCTCCTGTCTAAAATTTTACTATTTACGCATCAGTGGCGGTACTGCTTTGCATGGGGAGAAACGATTTAAAAAAACATTCATGACTTCAACTACAGAATCAAGTATTGGTCATTATGCTATAACATAAATACTTTCACGGCTTCTGCTCCGATGAACTTAGTTCATTGGTGCCCCTTATATATAAATTCACTCGATCCACAAGATTAGCAACTAGGTCCCACCCTTTTACTTTGAAACCAATAAATTGTAAACACAAATTCTACTCAATCAGCTTCTTTTCTCGCACTTCCCGCCTGTAGAATTCCCTTCCGTTTACTTGTTTCCGCGACAGCTACAATCTCCAAGAATTTAAATGTAAAGTCAATAGTCATCTCCTATCTCACTAACCTGCATCCTCTCTCTCTCACGCTCCTTTCTTCGTTCAATCCACTCTCATCAGTATTTTCCTCCTTTTCTTACACACTTTCTGACACCCCTATAACCAGTCACTCTTTCTCATAACTTTCATCCTATGTAAACCCGTTGCAAACAGTGGCAATAAAATACCTTGCTTGGGGGCGATATGATTATAAAAAAAAACAACAAAAAAAACAAAAAAAACAAACATGTATTGCTGGTAATTTTACTATAAATATACAGTGTTGGTATTTTTTAAATATAAAATGTATTGTTTGTTTTTTACGATGAAAATATTTTTAAACGTTCATATGTATTGCATTTTGTTTGCGTAGAGGTTTACTATTCGCCCATATTTTTTCTTTCATCTTGTGATTATTACAACGGTCGATATCGAATTGCTTCGAGAGTTAAAATCATCATCATCATCAACATCACCATGAGTCTCGTGACCGGGTGTAGTCGTAGGGCCGCTGCGTAGTTGATCACTTGACCAGCTCCCTCCATATAACTCGGTCGCGTTCCAATGTCTGTGTCTCTGTGAAGGAACTTCCAGTACAGTCAGTGACTTTTTTTCTCTCTCCGTCTGCATCTTCTTTTGTCAAAGGATTAGTAGAATGGCAGTAGAAAGACTGCACTGACTTTTCAGATTTGTCCATCATCATCATCATCATCATTATCTATCCATCACACCCAGATGGTGTAACAAACTGATTTTTTACGGGGCAGCGTTCTTAGCCTTGCGCCCAACCCCCAAACCTGGAGGACCAGATGTGTCCATCAGTCAGTTAAGTGCCATACGCGAAACACGCTTGGGCGATCATGTCGTTTCCGAGACATGACTGACTCGGCAGAAGATTATCTCGCAGTAGGTTGCCATTGCTTTCTGCGGTAGACTGGTTGCCGACCAAGGCTATAGAGAACCCAATCTGTCCTGCTATTTAACCCATAACTAGAGGGAAGAGACGGATTAATACCTTTCCCAAAGGTATTTGTGCGTAAGTGAATGCAGTGGATTCAACTGGAATTCGAAATTTTATCTTCTTCACGGTATATGTGAAGTCTGATTCTTGTTTGATGGCGTCTTGCACTTCATCATTTATGATTCATTCTACATAGGAGTTCAGTCAGTTAAGTGCCATACCTGATACACGATTGGGCGATCATGTCTCGAAAGAAACATGACTGACTGGGCAGATGATTTTCCCAGAGTAGGTTACCAATTCTTTCTTCCGTAGACTGGTTGCCAACCAAGGCTGTTGAACTCAATCTCTGCTGCTATTCCACTCATAGCTGGAAGGAGATAAGATGGATTAATACCTTCCCCAAGGGTATATTGCGTGTAAGAGAATGAAACAAATAGGAGATACCTGGATAAAATAAGCAGCATCAAATCAGAAGCTGACTGTAGGGAAATTCGATCTCGTATCTCGAGATTACGTCTGACATTTTGTTTCCTTTAATGGTCGGAGGTAATAAAGATGGTTAAAAAATACTTACAACTTGTTCTTTCGTTTTCTTTTGTTTTTTGTTCTTTTTTTGCTCTGACGCAAGTTCACTTGCAGAATTTGATACGTATTAAACAATAAGCGACAAAACATTCTGATACTGAAATAAAATATATTTAAAAGATTTGTATGAATAATATAGAATCGATCTTGCTGTGCTTTCGAAAGTGCTAAGCAAGACAGACTTTCAAGGGGAGAAAAATATAATTTTAAAAGTTATCGGCTAAAAAACTGAACAAACGCACACGCATGTATATATGAGTAAGTAAAAAAAGATCAAATTACGAATATAAGATGAGGGACAAAAGAAGATAAATAAAAAGAAAAAAAACTGCAAAATATGAGTTTGTTATTTTTTGCTGTTTCATTATCTAATGGTAAAATCTCTCGTGACTTAATGTTTCACGTTAAGTCTCCAACGAGATCACAATGCTTTCTTATTCATTAAGACGCCATCTTCTGAATAGATTGGTGTAACATACAAGAAAATAAAAATGCTATCAAATGTCTTATTCACAAAGAAACGATCACTAACCCTCCAAATATATATATGTGTATGTGTGTATGTTTGTGGTTGTGTGTGTATGTTTGCGTGTGAGCACGTGGAAGTGTGTCTATAAGACCAACAAGTTAATTTCTTTCTTTTAACGGTTTTCACACAATCCTCTTAAATCCTGGTTTATCTTTCAAGAAACAAATATTACTAAATTATTAAAAAAAAAAAAGAATCATAAACTAGTGGCTTTCTCTATATCATTATTATGCAAGGTTTACATAGATAGATAGATAGATAGATAGATAGATAGATAGATAGATAGATAGATAGATATTAACAGACCGAGATAGATAGATAGATAGATAGATAGATAGATAGATAGATAATTAACAGACTGAGATAGATAGATAGATAGATAGATAGATAGGTAGATAGATAGATAGATAGATATTAACAGACAAAGATAGATAGATAGATAGATAGATAGATAGATAGATAGATATGTAAATGCATATATACATATATATGTGTGTGCGTGCATGCTTGTATGAATGTGTGTGTGTGAAGCTTTATTTCGGCAGCCAGTTCAAACAAACCGACAAGGTCTGTCCGTTTAATTTTTATTGTATTTTTCTAATTCCAATTTTTGAATAAGCTACTGTGTGAACAAAATTGTTAATAAATTGTCCGTAACGGTTATATAGAGCGACATCACACCAAGACACCAAGACCCGTCACCGTAGATTATTTGAAATTTTCAGCTTTCCAAAGCATACCAGCGTGTACATAAAAGAATTCTGGATACCACACACGCACCACTTTTCTCAAGAGTAACGCTATCAAATCCTTTAAAAATACAAATATGCGCCCAGGAATTTTAGGAATATCTCTATTCCTGAAAGAATGACAACATCCATGACTATAAAAATGTTAAAAAATTAAAATATGATGGATACATTCTTAACCTCATGTTACACAAAAATAATTTGAATATTAGTTTGAATTTTAAAAAAATCAAAAGCTTTTACTGACTTTCAATTATTAGACATTGTATTGTGTCAATTGGGATCCTCCATAGCTTGCCTAGACGTTTCGGCTAACCTGATCAATATTTCTGAGCGTTCATAAATTTATAACATTTGAAAACTCAATAACATTTTTCCCTTGTGTATAAAAACTTGTTACAAAATAAAATCTTTGCATTTGCATTGATAATGTCCCTCAAATGACGAGGCGCGCCAGCTAAGTGCTTTTGTCTTTATATATATATATATATATATATATATATATATATATATATGTATAATTGCTTAACGTACGAAACTCCGAGTCGTGCCATAGACGTCGAATAATATATATATATATATATATATATATATACAGTGGAACCTGGTGTATGCGACCCCCGTCGTCAGCGACCACCTTTTTTTAATGACTGTTTTTCTATGCACGCACGATTTGCTAAAGTTAATTGACCACCAGTGAACGACCACCGACCAGCATAAAAGAATAAAAATCACTGGTCAAGCGACTACTTTAACAAAAATTCATTTGGCATTACAGTCCTAACTTTTAAATTAGAAGAATTTCAGTTAGTAATCTATTTCATTTTCCTTTAATCGAAGCCAGAAACACTTTCTCGTTGTTTTGTTATTGTAGTGATGTGTCAACTTTTTATTATTTGTTGAGCTGGCGGTGGTCAAATGGCGGCTGTCTTGTATTAACATGTACTTATTACATTTGACAAGTTCAAGAGACTTGTCGGTTTCTGTACCAACTTGGATAAATTCGGGAGTAGAGGAAAAATGCCATCTATGTGAAATTTAAATTTTTCAATGTTTATCTCTTTCATTATCTTTGTTGTTTCTCAATCGTTTTACTCTCTCTCTCTCTCTCTCTCTCTCTCTCTCTCTCTCTCTCTCTCTCTCCCCTAATCGTTGTCATTTTTTCTTGTATGTTTGTTTATTTTTCCATATATTATCGCAGATTCTCTTTTACTATCACTCTAAAAAAAATTGAAAGCTTTGGTTCATGAAGACCAACAAATGATGGAACAAAAAAATAAATGTCAACATTAAAAAAAAACACCACGCAGACTACAATAACTGATTTTTTTAAGCCTACACCGTGTGAATGAATAATTTTTATTTCTTTTGTTAACCGTTGTTAATACGTTCTTAATGTTAAAAAAAATAATTATGTTGAATAGATATTTTCAAAGTTAGACCACCTTATGTTCTCATTTATTTATTACCAGATTACATGATAAAATACTAAAATATGTACTTCTGGAGAGTGAAATATACGATCGTGGGGAGGGTAGGTCACGTGTCTCTAGTGATGCCAGTCGGTTTGGTCGCATGCAACAGGTTCCAATCTATCTATCTATCTATCTATCTATCTATCTATCTATATATATATATATATATATATATATATATATATATATCCGAGTGAATAAGGAACAAAGAAAAAAACTTTTTTACAACGTCCAAAACATTAATTTAAAACATTGCTCAATATATAAAAAATATAGAGCTGTGAATATTTATTCTAAATTATATTTTAGAACATGTACAATTTTTTTATATATATCCACTACAAATCGTACATTTGTTTCGGTATTGAAGCTACAATGTCTCATCAGATGAGACATTGTAGTTTCAATGTTGAAACAAATGTACGATTTGTAGTGAATATATATAAAAAAATTGTACATGTTCTAAAATATAATTTAGAATATATATATATATATATATATATATATATATATTTCTTTTTCTTTACCTTTCTTACACGTCCTTTCCCTTCTGTTTTGTTTAACCCTATTCTCAATTTAACACCACTTCCTATTCTTTCCTTTAACCCATTCCCTTGTAAAGCTAGTAAATTTTTTCACTTACACCTCTATCTAAAAGTAAAATCTAAAAATAGACGCTATTTGCTAACCGAATTTTTGTGACGTTAATTTCTTAATTCTTAATCGTCATTTTTTATTTCTTTCTCATTTTGAAATATGATCTAGTTGCTGATGATATGTGTAATCTCTCTTAGGGATTTCATGTTGAAATGATCATTCAATGTTTTGAACATTGAAAAAGTATTTATTTTATATATATATATATATATATATATATATATATATATATATATATATAAACAAAACTCTTCTAAGCGGAAGTATATAAATTTCAACATTTGGAAACACTTTCTGTTCAGTTAATGAACACCTAATATTTCTTAAAAGTAGAGATGGAAAACAATATGACTAAGCATCAACTGCACTGAAAGGAGATAGGATGAATGGTTGTTAGCAAAAGTTACAGCCTCCTATTCAAATTACAATTACCCAAATCAAAGAAGTGTTGTAAGAAATAGCTACTTCGTCGTGATGTTATAACATACTTAAGCTATAAATTTCGAATATATATATATATATATATATATATATATATATATATATATATATAATGTATGGGTAGGTATTAGAAGGCTATCACAATGCGTTTAGTAAAATAAAGGAAGGTGAAGAAGGTGTTGGGTATTACCTATTTATTATTCATTAATATTTCGAGATCAGAATCTCATCTTCAGAATGACAGAAGAGCTTGGTTTCAAGTTGTCCGCCGCTGGACCGTGCCTTTAAACTATATATATAGTGATCCGCAGACAGATCTGTTTCGCTGTATCACAGCACGTCATTACGGTTATACATCAGATTGTTTCTAGTTAGGACTGAAATCCGATCGAATTGACATCAGTCGACGATTCTATGCGTGCTCGGTAGAGGAAGGCGGACTTTAGCATGTTATTTACAATGTAACATACGCCAGTAGCTGAGAGTGTTCAAATTCATTACTGAATGAACGATGCGTAAATGCTTGAGTAGCTATTGTTTTTTCAAAGTCTACCATTCCTCCAGAGTGCTCAATCTGGTTGTGAGAGCGTATATATATATATATATATATATATATATATATATATATATAGAGAGAGAGAGAGAGAGAGAGAGAGAGAGATTAAATGATCTGAAGACTATATTCAAACATGAAACAAACTGTCGCGCAAACGGTTTACCCCTCTGTGTCCACATATATTTACAACCGTTTTATATCTGATATTGACCACTTTTACGCATGAATATAATATGCCTTAATACCAATTTTTTTTATCATATATATATATATATATACAACCACAACACGACTCTAATAAAGCAATAATAACCCCTTATAGTAAAACTAATTTTAAAAAAATACCAAAATTTAAGTCTTTAAAAACCAATAAAGTAAACAAAAAAGGAGAGAAGGTCAGTCAGTTAAGTGCAAAACGCTTTGGGTGATCATGTCCCGAAAGAAAGATGATTGACTGGGCAGAAAATTATCCTGCAGTAGGTTACCATTATTTTTTGCGGTAGAAATTTATTTAACCCATAACTGGAGGGAAGAGACGGATTTAATACCTTTCCCAAGACTATTTGTGCGTAACTTTTATCTGAATTTACACACACACACACACACACACACACACACACACACACACACACATATATATATATATATATATATATATATATATATAATACATCTATCTATCTATCTATCTATCTATCTATCTATCTAGGAGAAACTACTAAAAAGTTGTAAGTTATAAAATGTATTTTTTTGATAGTATTTATTTATTTCTATTATTATATATATATATTTGATATTCTAGACCAGCCTCGGCCTTTCATCAGAAACAAATGATTTTAAAATTTAAACTAGAAGCGTCCGTAGCGAGATGCGTCTGTCGCGTGATGTGTATATCGCGTGATGAGGAAAGCAATAAAGTTTGAATATTTTTAAACGTAAACCTAACTCTAATAATACTTTTAAATGTTGTTTTAAAGTAAAAACTTTTAAGTGTATCTAAAAAATGTTTAACTATTGAAATATTTATAAAGATTCAAAATACCTGAGTCCCTATTTAACCCTAGCCTAAATGTATTTAATTTTAAAATCCAGTATTTTTCTTTCTTTCTGCGTGAGTATGTGGAACTAAAATCGGAATCTATCAGTAAACATTTGCAGTTTTCTAATGTGTGTCCTGGTTGATTGAAGTGTTCAGCTATGGAGGAATAAGGGTTGTTTTGGCGTATGCTTAGTTTATGATTATTAAAACGGAATCTAAAACTGTTTCCAGATTTACCAATATATATATATATAACGTTTTATCTATCTATCTATCTATCTATCTATCTATCTATCTATCTATCTATCTATCTATCTGTCACAGGTGAGGCGTGGTGGGTGTATATATATATATATATATATATATATATATATATATATATATTACGTTTTATCTATCTATCTATCTATCTATCTATCTTGGTCTGTTCAATATCTATCTATCTATCTATCTATCTATCTATCTATGACATTTTATCTATCTATGACATTTTATCTATCTATCTATCTATCTATCTAATATTTTTCCATCTACATATCTATTTATATTGCATTTTACCTATCTACATCTGATATTTCTTATTTTAATCGTATCACCCCGAGCAAGGCGGTAACGCCACTGATGTGCAGGGGGCTACCTAATAGTGAAAAGATTGGAAAAGAGAAAGCCGGAGACCAAATCCTAAACAGGGAACAAGGGATGAGCCTCTTAACCTGTTCAATAGACGTGGGTGGAGTGTGAACCGGGCGATAGATAGATCTATCTACTCCAATTGATAAAAAAAAGTGAGAAGATTGGAAAAGAGAAAGCCGGAGACCAAATCCTAAACAGGGAACAAGGGATGAGCCTCTTAACCTGTTCAATAGACGTGGGTGGAGTTTGAACCGGGCGATAGATAGATCTATTTACTCCAATTGATAAAAAAAAAAGTGAGAAGATTGGAAAAGAGAAAGCCGGAAACCAAATCCTAAACAGGCAACAAGGGATGAGCCTCTTAGCCTGTTCAATAGACGTGGGTGGAGTGTGAACCGGGCGATAGATAGATCTATCTACTCCAATAAAAAAAAAAGTGAGAAGATTGAAATATTTATAAATTTATTTGATGCACATGTTATTGTGCAATATTAATAAAAGAACAATTCTATTTTCATTTGCATTTAATCACTTGGCAATAAATACCAAAAAATAATAAGAAACACAACCCTTTTTTCAAAAGTCACTGGGGTGGCCTAATAATTGTGGTTGGTAGTGTATGTATGTATAAGCATGTGTGCATATATATATATATATACACACACACTCACACACACACACACACACAGAGGGTGTGATGGGTAAATTGTAACTATTTTATATTTTTTATTTCATGCCTGCACATTGTTATTGATTTTGCACAGTAGAGTTGGGTAAGTTGGACATCGGCTATGAGAAAAAGAGCACATGATACAATTCATTTGGGAATGGCATGTTGTACTGCTTGGCATTTGCCCTGGAAGCTTCAATACATACATTCCAGAGAGTTTGGGTTTCAATGTCAGGAAAATGCAGAGAATTTAGAAACAGTTGAATGATATCAGGTCAACATGTGGTGCTTACACTGATAACTAGTGATGGCAACATTATGCTGCTATTTATATTTCTATAGGATCTATGACTCAACATGAAGGCCTACATGAAGTACCTTGAGAAGGCAGTGCTGTCCTTGGTCAAAAGGGTGGTTGCAAGAAGACCCTGTGTCTAGCAACAGCACTCTGCACCATGCCACATAAGCAGGAGAACCCAGTCATGGCTATCATACAATTTCTACAAACATATCACCCCCTTACACGTGGCCACCTAACTTCTCATGCTGCAACCCCCTTGTTTATTATATGTTGGTTGTTTTGTTTTTATGGCAAATCAACCCCGGCAGGTCATACGAACTAAATCAAAAAGTGAGCCAAAGCCGCCGGATCCTCACTCGCCGGTTTCACTCGCTGACGATCCGGCGAGTGAGGATCCGGCGATCCGACTGACGATCTGGCGAGTGAAACAGCGGTCGGCTTTGGCTCACTTTTAGATTTAGTTCGTATCTTTGCTCTACTTTCGTACTTTCGTATTGAGCTCTTTACTGTTAAGGTTTTCGTCTTGGGTTTTTTTTCTTTCGAAAACAGCTTCTGCTTTGTTTGTTTCTTTTTTTTATTCCCCTCTTCCCATTTGTTATTACCTTTTGGGTTAGACGACTAAATTTACCGTTTTGTTAACAGTAGGACTTGATGATTTTAGTCATTATTAGTGATACTATTTTCTTGGTACGTTTTACAATAATAATAATTATATATATATATATATATATATATATATATATATATATATGACAGTCTATCTATCTATCTATCTATCTATCTATCTATCTATCTATCTATCTATCTAATATTTTTCCATGAATATATCTATCTATATTGCATTTTATCTATCTATATCTGATATCACATTCTATCTATCTATCTATCTATCTATCTATCTATCTATCTATCTATCTCAATAAGATGATTTTCTTGCTATCTCAATAAGATTAGATACTATCTATCTATCTATCTATCTATCTATCTATCTATATATATATATATATATATATATATATATGACTATCTATCTATCTATCTATCTATCTATCTAATATTTTCTATCTATATATCTATATTGCATTCTATCTATTTATATCTGATATCACAATCTATCTATCTATCTATCTATCTATCTATCTATCTATCTATCTATCTATCTATCATTTTAGCGTCACGCCTTTGGAAGACTTTCCATGCTCAGCGCTTCTTTATTTCCAGTTTTTTCGAGTCTTTCTCTTTCTTTAAGTCTTTTTGTTTTGCTGTCTGTCATAAGTGTTTCTCTCTCTCTCTTTTCTTTCTTTTTTCTCTCTCTTTTCTCTCTCTGTTTTTCAGTCTACCTGTCTCTCTCTTTTCTCCTTTCCGCTCAAACTGTCAAAAACAAGCAGCACGAGGCGCCAGTACCGCGGTTCTTTCAGAATCAAAGACAAACCGTTCCCAACTCTCTGCCAAAAGACATCTCATTTTATTAGATTAAATAATTAACATCTTTACTAAATGACCCGTGAGAAACACTGTTGCACAAAGGAAAATAGTCACAAACGCATGAGCGTGTAAATTTACAGTCATATACACTTACACCCATGAACACAAAGACACACTCACTCGCACAAACACACACACACACACACACACACACACACACACAAACACACACACACACACATTTATATATATATGTGCGTATATACGAACGCAGATGGATATATATATATGTATATATTTATATATATATGTATCTGTGTTTGCGCATGTTACCGTTCATTCTTTTTTCTATTGGAGGAAGATGTTTATACACAGCGACTCATAGGTACATACATATACATATATATATATATGTATGTATGTGTGTGTGTGTGTGTATATGGGCAGTAATCCATCTTTTATTCATTTTTTTCTTATTTTCGTATAAGTGATTTCTTTTTTGGACATAAACTGTCTAACCGTAGTACAATTAGGACTTATTTTAGCCGCGGCATAGAAAAATACAAGCCTCAGCCGAATGTAAAATGTTTAAAAATAATAGACGCACTAATCATATAAAAAGTGAAAGCCAACACTCAATAACATCAACTATGAACACGACCACAATGTTTCGACCGTTTTTGGAAAATAAAAAATGACACATTTCCATAAAATTTATAGGAACATACAAAACATCTACACATTTGAGTAAAAATCAGTCAGTTAAATGCCATACGTGATACACGCTTTGGGCGATCATGTCTCGAAAGAGACATAACAGATTTTGCAGAAGATTATTCCCGCAGTAGGTTGTCATTACTTTCTGCGGTAAACTGGTTGCCAGCCAAGGTTATAGAACCCAATCTGTCCTATAATTTAACTCATAAGTGGAGGGAAGAAACGGATTAATACCTTTCCCAAGTACCTTGAATGCAAGTAATTCAACTGGAATTCAAACTCGGCTCCCCCGATTTGTCCGTCCGAGTCGATATCCACTGCACCACGACGCACATGCATGAAGGTATGACCATATCATGTAATAATAATTGTCCAGAAAAAATCACTTATGCGAACACAAGAAAAATTAAATAAAAAGCTTAATCACAGTACCTTGCTTTTAATGAAACATAGACACACGCACACACACACTCATTCATATACATACACACACATACACACATATACACAATCACACACACAAACATACACACTCACACACATATACACACACTTACATATACATACACACTCAGACAAACACAGCCACGCACACTCACACACACCAATCAAAACTGTAAAAGAGCAATATAATTAGTCAATTGCTGATACCTCCTCACGTGTGGAGGAGGTGATTTCTGAAAGGTACGTCTACGAATCCCTGGAGTCGGGTTGCTGAAAGTAACTTTACTCTGCTAAATGACAGATTTTATATTTGTATTAATTCAATACATATATATATATATATATATATATATACGCAGACAGATCTGTTTCGCTGTATCACAGATCATCAGCACGGTTAGACAGCCGATTGCCTTTTACTCAAGATTGAAATCCGACCGAATTGGCGTCAATTGGCAATTCTACCTCTGAGCTACGAGCGCTCGGCAGAAGAAAAAAAACTTGAAGCAACTGAAATATGGTTCTACAAAAGGATGCTGCGGATATCATGAAGCGAGCATGTGAGCAATGATGAGGTTTTAGAAAGAATGGAAACAAAAAGAAAATTGATACTGAGCATCAAGAAAAGACAGTTGAAGTTCTTGGGACACGTGATGTGGAAGGAAGGCTTCGAGAATCTGATACCCATAGGTCAGATAGAGGGAAAGAGAGACAGGGGAAAGCAACGGATAACATATTTGATGGGCTTGAGCAGGTGGATGACAGAGCGGGGTTTTGGTAGGAGAAAGCATGCTAAGAAATACCAGGGATAGGGAGAAGTGGAAGGCCATGATCACCTACATCCTGAAGATCTGAGACAAGAAGCTTTCACTAGAAACAAAGAAGAGAGTACTAGATTGTTATGTGATGTCAATTATTCAATATGGCAGTGAATAAAGGAACAAATTGAAGCAACTGAAATGTGGTTCCACAGAAGGATGCTGCGAATATCATGGATTGAGCACGAGAGGAATGATGAGGTGCTGGAAAGAATAGAAACAAAAAGGAAAATAATATTGAGCATCAGGAAGAGACAACTGAAGTTCCTGGGATATGCAATGAAGAAGGAGGGCTTGGAGAACCTGATACTAACAGGTCAGATAGAGAGAAAAAGAGACAGAGGAAACCAGCGGATAACATATTTAAAGGGTCTGAGCAGGTGGGTGATAGAATGGGGGTTGCGAGATAGATGTTACAAGAGAAAGCATGCTAAGAGCCACCAAGGATAGGGAGACGTGGAAAGCCATGATCGCCTCCGTCCTGAAAGGACTAAATACATAAAAGAAGTCAGACAATGGTACTTGCATTCTCATTGAGATTGAACTCGTCTATCAGATTTTACTTCGGTGACTTTAGAGTGGCTGCAGGATTTTCTGACAATTTTTCCAGTAAATACTCTTTATGTTCTACTTGGACTTTTCTGTACCGAAAAGCACCTCTACGCTTCGGTGACCCAGATTCACTGCGAATAAATCCCCTTGCGGTCTTCTCATTTATCCCATTGTTCTTTGCCACTTCCTTCAACTCATCACCATCCCTGGCAGGCATCCTCACCCGTTCTTTGGCAGCGGGATCAATTTTCATGCACTTTCCTCTCCCGACGCCATGGTTGAGTCCTCTCTTATGGATATTTCGAGCAGTACTATCAGATGCATCGAATTGTTCAGTTAAAGAACCGACAGATGACATCTTACAATTTTACAAGTAAATACGTTGTTAATACTGCGTAATATAAATTTGAAATTCAAAATCAACAAATTTATAAATAAATAAAGTTAATTCAGTCATGTGACTCAACAGAAGATTAATTTGGGTGAGCGGAAGATTAATTTGACTGGGTAGAAGATTAATTTGAGTTGTCGAAAGATTAATTTTACCGGGTAGATGATTAATTTGAGTGGTCGGAAGATTAATTTGAATGGGCGAAAGACTGTTTTGAGAGGGAGAAAAATTGATTTAAGGGGGCGAAAGATTGATTTGACAGGGAAAAGGTGTATATATATATATATATATATATATATATACACACACACACACACACACGCATATATATATATATATATATATATATATATATATATATATATATATATATATAAAGAAAGAAAGAATAAGTTTAATGAGATCCAATAAACCTACCTAGATTTCACCCTACGGCTCGTCATTTTAAGATGGCTGATGAAATAGACATAAAGCAGCAATATATAGGTACTCAATCATATGACAAAACAAAGACGAACTAAAATATAGTATAACAATTACTAGTATTAGCATTATTATTTTTGTTACGATTACTATTATTATATATATATATATATATATATAACCATATATGGCTAATTATAACATATATATAAGCATATATTGTTAATCATAACAGACAACGAATGTCTATTATTTTTAATCATGAGCCTTTCTAAAGATTGTATTTAACTTTAATTTCTGGTGAAAATAATGACAAAAATTGTTCACCTTTCGGCTTACATGAGCCATCTTCGGGGTGGTTGTAGGGACATTAAGCTTTGGATATTTACTATCAAAGATAATATTCTGTTATGTTGACATGAAATCTTGCTGTGCGACGGTAACGGTCACGGAATAGCAGACGCAAGTCGTAAATTAGTGATGCAGTTCTATGACGTCATGCCACGTGAAAGATCAAAATATTAACAACAGAACCATATGTCTAGATGGAATGCAATGTGTTATGATGAGTTTGAAATGTGATTTATTGAGAATATAATCTTTTATGGTGTATATCTTTATCTTAATGCCTCTACAACCACTCTTTCATTTGAGCCGAAAGCTTAGATCAAGGACCGGTGTGATAAAAAAAAACAAATTTTGGACAAAATGTGTCTTTATTTTCACCCGAGATTAATGCTAAAATACGTTGTTTGGAACGGCTAATGATTAAACACAATAGACATTCATTGTCATATTTAACAATACATGCTTAAATAATTATCTGCTACCTCAATACACACACACACACACTCTCTCTCTCTATATATATATATACTTCAAGAGGTAGTAGGAGGATTCGAACAATTATTAAGTAAATCACCGTGCTTTATATTCGACCTCAACAACAGAAAGCAGAAAGCACTGGACGGCCCTTTCGTCCTATATTTGGGACTCTTCAGCAGTGCGAATCTACTACGAGGAATCGAACCCAGATAGTTTTAGTTATTAAGCTGATGTCATACCAACTGTACCACGGTCCGTGGTGACGAAAAGGTAGCAAATTAAGCTCGCTTTCTGCATTCTGTTGAGGTCGAATATAAAGCTCGATGATTTACTTTATATATATATATATATATATATATATATATATATATATATATATATATATATATATATATATATATATATATATATATATATATATATATATATATTAGATTTACTTGCGAATTATCTATTTCAGATAAGAGTAAAATACAGTCAGAAATTGTCCAAAGTTAATTTCGGAGGAAATATACTCCACGTTTTCGACTTTCTTTATTCATTATCAGGATAGATAGAGACAAATTGTGAGTTTCACAGAAAGTGTTGTGACGTAGCCAAGGTGTAACACCTCTGTACACAGACAGACAGACAGACAGACACACAGACACACACACATATATATATCTATACATTAGATTAAATAAATTACAAACATTGTATCTGATTATTTTTAATAGAATCCGTTCATACTCACGGATAATCTTTCGCGTTTTATAATTGAAAGATGTAAGAAATGAGCTGTAACTTTGACAGATGATTTTATTATTTATTTCTCGATATTCCCAAGTACTTTCTATCTCTTTTCGAGATCATTTTCAGGGGTGTGAGTTGTGGTAGCACAACTCACAGTCCGGAAGATTATCGGTAGCTTTGAGGTAGAATTGCTGACTGATGTCACTTCGGCAGGGTGCAATCCTGGCTAGAAGCAATCGGATGTCTAACCGTACTGATGAGCTGTCCGTACTGAAGAGCTGAGATACAGCGGAACAGTACTGTCTGTGGATGACTATATATATATATATATATATAATAACGGAGAAACGACACCCTTGAAAATGTCCGAAGAACTTCCCGAAACCGATCGGTGCTATAATTATTGAAAATCTTACATTCCTTATCTTCAGAAAAACGTGAGAATATTGGGAAAAAATGAATATAATCTTCTGCGTCTGCCTTATTCAACAAAAGATGCTTGAAAAAAATGACTGGTGCCCAAGTATGCTTTAATATATCTATATGGAACTTTATGTGTGTGTGTGTGTGTGTGTGTGTGTGTGTGTGTGTGTCCGTTACCTATAGACTCCGAAACGGCTGAACCGATCTTCTTGAAAATTTACACAGTTGTACTATAAGCGTCTGCGAGTGTTCTTAGCTAGGTTTTGTGTCGAGGTACCCCCGATAAATATGGAAAATCGATAATCGAAAAAATCGGGTTATAGAAGGAGCGGTCCGATGTTAATCAAGTTTAATACACTCATAGACAAAGACATAAAAAACGATATTCAAAAGTTTCAAGATTGCAGTTCTTACAATAGTGCAGAAAGAAAATTGATAATATATATATATATATATATATATATATATATATATATATATATATATATATAAAAGGCAAGATACCAGGTCTGATCAAAATCAGTTTTTCAGCCCTTTTATTTTAGTTTTTGCTTCGGGTTTGGCTCTAAGTAGGTATAATTGTACTTCTTAGTCTCAGTCATGATACCAGTTACTTAGAGGACTTATTTAGCCTTCAAAATTCAGTTTACAACGAAAAAACGTATTTTATATTGATAATAGGAAATCAAAATTTGACTTTTTTTTTTTTTATAAGCGTTTCACCCCGAGCAAGGCATACCACTGCCACTACTGCACAGGAGGTTACATAGGGTGGAGAAAGGATGATTAAATATAGGAAATGTCAGAGGGTGGGTGATAGGCGGGTAGGGATACCGAGAATGAGGGTTGGGTAGATGAGAGTGTTCTGAGAATAATTGGGAGTTAGAGTGATAGGAGGTGTCTATTGACTCTACATTTAAACACCTGGAGATTGTAGCTGTCGGGAAAGCAGACTTGTGGAAGGGAGTTCCACAGGTGGGAAGCGCGAGAAAAGAAGCCGTTGGAGTAGAATTTACGGTTACATCTTATCTGTTTAACTGTAAAAGGGTGGGACCTAGTTGCTAATGTAGTATCTCGTGTAAATTCCTGCTTAGGTGGCACCAGTGCTCTAAGTTCATCGGAGCAGAATTAAAGTACTTGTAGAAGAGGCACAGGGAAGCCACATCACGCCGGTGAGAGAGTGGTTGCAGCCAGTCTGCTAAGTCAGAATCAACCACGTTACAGATCCTCCTTTGGATTTTGTCAAGAAGCCCAAGGAGAGCAGCAGGGGCACCCGACCAGATATGGCAGCAATATTCAATACACGGGCGGATGGTAGATTTGTGTATGTGCAAAATAGATTCAGGTGGGAAAAACTTCCGGGCCCTGCACAGAGAGCCGACTTTCATAGCGGCAGATTTGGCAATGGATTCGATATAGTCATTCCATTTGAGGTCCGCCGAAAGTGTAAGTCCAAGGAGGCGTAGTATTTTACTCTCTGGGAGGCTAGCCTGTCCCATGCTAATGGGAGGTAGATGCGATTGTCTATGGTGGTTAGTTGATAACAGCTTCGTTTTAGAAGCATTGAAATTTACTAGCCATTTCCTACCCCAGGCCACTACAGATTGGAGGTCCTTTTACATCCATTCACTTTTTTTTCAGTGTACAGTTTCACTTTAACTGGAAACAACTATTGCTTTTTAGTCTTTCGTACCAACGTCCAAAGAGTCCGAGCTCCAGGACCATGGATTAGTTTTAAAGCTTTCATTACACCCAAGCAACGCCAGGCTATACTGCTAGTATATATATAATAATAATATAATGAACTTTCCTGTCGGATTCGACGCATGAGGATCTGACAGCCTAATTGCTTCAGTTATGAAACCAAAGTAAACGCGCAAAAGTGATCTGATTAAAGTGGTGAAGGCTTGTGTAGAACAATCCACATTCCTCGGATACACTCAGTCGGTGTATATAAATGCCATAGATGAAGCAGACAATAGATTTCAGGGCTTCAATTATCCTACGCTATACTGTGGTAGACTCGTTGCCAGCCAAGGCCACAGAACCCAATGTCCTGTTATTTAACCCATAACTTGAGGGAGAGGACGGATTAATACCTTTCCCAAAGGTATTAGTGCGTAAGTGAATGCAGGACATTTAACTGGAATTCGAACTCGGCTCCCCGATTTCTCGTTCCGAGCCGATATCCACTGCACCACATCCATCCAGAAACTCTTAGGGCACCTGGTATTCCCAAGCCATTAGCTATCTATGTTCTGACCAGGCTCAAAATTGCTAAACTTCGGTGATCAGACAAGAAGCAGTGTATTTAACGTGATATGACCGTAAGCTATATATATATATATATATATAAACTACAATTAAATACTAAACGATACCAGAAAATTCAAGCAGCTACATATATCTAATATTTCCAACAAGTGAAATACTTTGTTGCATTTCAAACTGAATTTAAATTAATTAGAATCGTTTTTTAAATGTCGGCCAAACCGCTAAAATCAACTATAGTGGTAATTCTCTCAACACAAACGCAATTTTTTTTATTAAAAAATGAAAAATTATACTTTTCTGAAACAATATTTGAAGAAGATTAGCTGATTTAAAGTATAATTAATCTGATTTGATACAAACATTCATTACTTTTAGTGTACATTATCGCAGAAAAAGCATTTTTAACAGGGAGGTGAATCTTTGTATGAGGTGTTGAGAAATGCCCAAGTAGACTTCCTTAACAAATATAACGGAACACCATTTTTTATATAATTTTTTATATAAATCTTTTAACTATCCAGTCATATTAAAAATTTAAGAAAATATTCTAAGCAATGCAATTTTTTTCTTTAAATTATGGGTACTTTGGCTTTATTTATTATTGTCTTCCATTTATGAAGAAGCTTGTTGACCAAATGTCAGAATTACCAATAAATCTTATCTTAACTAAAGTTACCGCTCCTATTCTTTGCTAATGTCACTTTTGGACATCCATATTTTCAAAAATCGATAGGTTTATAGACATAAGAAATTCAATATTCTTTTTAAAATATTGGAGTTCGTTGAATTGTAGAGAGCTTTTTCATTTACGCTTAGTAAATACAGTTTTAATTTAATAACAGTATCACTAGTCTGCTAAAAATATATAAAAGTTTATGAATTATTCTAATTAAAAAAGGAAATAAATTCTTTATCATTCAATTTTTTTTATAAAGAAAATACACACACACACACACACACACACACACACACACACACACACACACACATATATATATATATATATATATATATATATATATATATATCCGCAGACTGATATGTTTCGCGGTATCACAGTTCATCAGTACGGTTCGACATCCGTTTGTTTCTAGCCAGGATTAAAACCCGACCGAATTGACATCATTGGCGATTCTACTTCTGAGCTATGGGCGCTCGGTAGAGGAAGGCGAACTTTATATAATTATATACAATGTAAACACACGCCAGTAGCTGAGAGCTTTCAAATTCATTACTGAATGAATGATATATATATATATATATATATATATATATATATATATATACATATATATATATATATAATTATGTATTAAAGGTACATTGCGTCACGGAAATTTCTATGTTTCGAGAATCTCGTCATAAGGCAACGTTAGATGTTGATTGTGAAAAGGATTTACATTTAAATAAAAAAAAACTATCGGTTTGCTATATTTATATACAAATTGTCCAAATGTATGTTCCTGATAGTATGTCTACCAAACCCTATCCGGAACACACTTGTTGACAACACAAATATCATAGTATCATAGCATCATCTACTTGCAAAAAAGTCTAGAAGTAATGAAGGCCTTATTAATAAAAATGAAAAACTCAGCACTCAACATAAACTACAAACACGCTAACAACATGCTTACCGTTTTCAGTCATTCAGTTAAGTGCCATACGTGATACACGCTTGGGCGATCATGTCTCGAAAGAGACATGACTGACTGGGCAGAAGATTATCCCGCAGTAGGTTACCATTGCTTTCTGCGGTAGACTGGATGCCGACCAAGACTATAGAACCCAATCTGTCCTGCTATTTGACCCATAACTGGAAGGAAGAGACGGATTAATACCTTTCCCAAGGGTATTTGCGCGTAAGTGAATACAATGGATTCAACTGGAATTCGAACGTGGCTCCCCGGCTTCTCGTTTCGAGCCGATATCCACTGTACCACAACTACTCCACATTATACATCACATCACTTACATTCTGTTACACGTAAAATAACATTGTGTAAAAGTATAGCCGAAAGTACTCGGATAAACGAAATATTTGGACAATGTTTATATAATTTATGTTTTTAAAAGAAAGAAACCATAATTTCACATAAAACATTACATGAAAATTTAACCATCACACCTTGTTTGTCATTTTTAATGAAACCTGCAAATATATATATATTTAAGAAAACCCCCTCGACTACGCTCATCAAGAACATCCAAAAAGGGTAAAAAATTGTCTTTCTCCACTTCCATAGTGAAGGACAAAGACTTATGTAAGGAGTTAAGCCTACTAAAAAAATGTTCGGCTTCATATATATATATATATATATATATCCGAGTGAATAAGGAACGAAGAGTAAAAATTATTTTACAACGCCCAAAACATTAATTTAAAACAGTGTTCGACATATAAAAAATATAGAGCTGTGAATATTTATTCTAAATTATATTTTAGAACATGTACAAATTTCTTTTTTTAAATTAAAAAAAAATTTAAAAAATTGTACATGTTCTAAAATATAATTTAGAATAAATATTCACAGCTCTATATTTTTTATTTATCGAACACTGTTTTAAATTAATGTATATATAAATATATATATTGTGATACTCCCTGACGCGTGAACGCGGTCATATCAATCAAGGTAACATCAATCAGTTAAGTGCGATACCTTTTACTTGTATTAATTATATATATATATATATATATATATATATATATATATATATATATATATATATATATTAATGCTCTGAAATGTATCGTAATGTCAACAAATGTAAATATATTACGGAAATTAACGAATTTTAACGAAACTTGGTTATAAACAACCGACAATTTGAAATGAATATATATATATATATATATATATATATATATATATGAAGAAGTAATTGTTTTATTTTTAATCTGATAATTTTATTGCTTCGAATGTTATTATAGTGGATACACATATTTGAAGTAGACGCCCAATTTTTTTTTTTTTTTACTTTATTTGAAGTTATAAAAAATGACGGGTTAAAAACAAATCCATTAATTCTTTAGAAATTTTTTTGTTTGCGTTTCGAATACGAAACTGAACAGTTATGGGCTTTAGCTAAAAATAACTTAATGACGAAGTGCGCTTTACTTGAACTGGAAAAATAGAGCCTTACTAAACTGTGACACTCTCTGTAACCGAGTGGTAAAGCACACCGATGGTTTATCCTGCAAAGGGTAACACAGGTTTGATCTCAAGCCGAGAGTAAGTTTTCTTCATTTACATTTCTCGAACATGCTGGCCAGTCGACATAATAGACATTATTTGAAATATAAATGAAGCGTCTGTTTAAAATACGATAATCTTCTATAATAATATTTGAAATAATAAGTAATCGCTGTTTTTTCAATAGATAGCGTTCTCAAAACTGTGTGCGTTTAGTTTCAGATAGTAGCGCATCTATAAGAAAGTAGTGTAAGCAAACGTGAAATTCAATCTATGTCATTTCACTGTAGTGTTTTTTATAGCGTTAAACATGACGGATTTTCGTGTAAAAGTATGTTTGCAGGGAATTTTATTGCACTACTTTATTTAAAAGAAATATGCAGTTGAAAATTACAGAATTCTTTTTGAGATTTACGTGCTCTGCCATAATCAGTATGCAGAGATTGGTCTAGATGCTTAAAAAATAATGCTTTTGATGTTGAAAGAACGCTCTGGCGCACCGAAAATGTTTGAAAATTTAGAATTGGAGGCATTACTTCATTAAGACTCATGTCAAGCGCAAGCATAAAAATTGTGAAACATTTGAAAGCATTGGGAATTATTCAAAAGCAAGAACATTGGGTGCCGTACGAGTTGAATCCGAGAGACCTCGAACGGCATCTTGTCACGTGTAAACATCTGTTTCAACGGCAGAAAAAGAAACTTCTATTTGCATCGTATCGTGACCGACGATGAAAAGTAGATACATTATGATAACCCTAAGCGTAGAAGATCGTGGGGTAAATCTGGCCATGCATCAACATCGGAGGCAAAACTGAATATGCAGGGTTCGAAACTTTTGCTTTGCATCAGGTGGGATCAGCTGGGTGTGGTTTATTATGAGCTGCTTAAACAGACCGAAACCATCACGGGAGATCGCTATCGATTACAATTGATGCGTTTTAGCCGAGCCTTAAAGAAAAATGGCCGCTATACGAACAGGGACACGACAAAGTGATTTTGCAACACGAAAATACTAGATGTTGCAGAACTGGTGAAAACCTACTTGGAACTGCTTCAATGGGGAGTCCTACCCCACCTACCGTATTCACTAGACCCTGTTCGATTATCTCTTATTCCGTTTGATGACAGATGGCCTAGCTGAGCATCACTTTCATTCTCATGACGATGCCAAAAAAAGATGAACTTGTGGTTAGTCTTAAAAGACGTGTTGTTTTCCCGACATGGAATTCAAATGCTGCCAGAAACACGTGAAATGTAGTGGCTATCGATGGACAACATTTTTACTGGCAAATTTCTTACTAATGTTTGTAATTAAAACAGTACTTTCCATGAAAAATTAGCGACAACACATTCAAGGTCTTAATATATATATATATATATATATATATATATATATATATATATTTAGTATATCGAGGCAGCAAGTAATTTTCCAGACATATGCTATTAAATATAAGAGACAATGAATGTCTATTATGTTTAATCATGAGCCGTTCTAAACGTCGTATTTTTGCTTTAATTTCGGTTGAAAATAAAGACAAAAATTCTCCAACATTTGGATAATTATTTATTGGTTTTCTTCTAAGCTTTCGGCTCACATGAGCCATCTTCAGAGAGGTAGTTTAAACTGAAATATTATAAAATCCACCATCACCGACGATTTTATTTTGTGTTGACATAAAACTCCGCTTGGCAACGGCAATAGTTACCAAAAATAATAAACGCAGTTCTTAAGTTTGCGATGCGGTTTTATGACGTCACACCGCGGGATAGCGCGAAATGACAACAAAACCATCTAGTCAAATGCAATGTAATATGTTATTTCCTGTTTTAAAGTTGATTTTATTGAGTGTTGGTTGTTTTGATTTGATGTACATGGCCTCCAATATCTGCAGGTTCCTCTTACTGTGTGTATGAGTAAGGATCACCGTATTGTTGACCAAAATCTGTCTGATATTACCTACATGTTTATGTTTTTCAGAGAAATGTTGTTTAATAGTACTCTGATCAGAAAGATGACATGTAAGTCTACGGGAGAGCGTGGTTGTGGTAAAACCAATATATGTACTAGGTTTTTGAGTAGTATCAGAGATGCAATCTCTGAATGGGCATGTAAATTGGTACACTACATTGGTTTTTTGTAAAGAATTTAGTTTAGTGCCTGTTGGGTTATTATAGACTATGAGGTCAATTGTTTTAAACTTTTTATAATATATAATGAGTTTAATTTGATTATTACTTTCGACTGGTTTAACATTTCTACGTATTATGTTTTTGAGAGTTTTTTCATCTTGTTTATAATTATTATGTATTTGGTTGCAATAGTATAAGTTAATAGTGTTATGTTTATTTTGATGTAAACCATTATTATTAATATTATCATTATTGTTAGAGCTATTGTTAAGTTTGGTGAGATACATTTTAATTTGTTGATCAATAACGGAGTTAGGAAATCCATTATTGACTAGTGTTTGCTTAATGTTGTGTAATTCTTTATAAAATATAGATTTCGAAGAAGATATCATTTGTGTGCGTTGAAGTAAGTTTTTTATAACAGCTAACTTATATCGTTGGGGACATTCACTATTATAATTAAGAAGACACGAATTTATGCTAGTTGGTTTCCTATATAGAGAAGTAGTAAATTTATGTGTGCTAGAATCAATGAATACATCAAGGAATGGGAGTTTGTTATTAATATTAAGTTCTAATGTAAATTTCAGGACGGAGTGACTTTCAAATTTGTTTTTAAGATATTTAATTTGATCGATATTCTTAGCTAAAACAAAGATGTCATCTATATATCTTACATATATAGAGGGTTTATTGTTGTCATTAATTATTTTATTTTCTAGATTTGCCATATAATAATTAGAAAAGAGGGGACCTAAAGGAGATCCCATCGCAATACCATCTATTTGTGTATAAATATTGCCTAAGGGATCGTGAAAGGGTACTTGTGTGGTGCATGCTAATAATAGTTTTTTTAATATAGTGGGTTTAATATTGATTGATGGGAGAGTAGCATGGTTGTATACATCACGGATAATGATGTCAATTGTTTCCTGGACGGGAACATTTGTGAATAAGTTTTGAACATCCAAAGATGCAATCATTTGATTATTAGGTTTTACGGAATGGAGAATCTGTAAAAATTCGTCCGTGGAGTTAATGCTATATTTACTAGGAAGATAGGGAGTAATTAGTTTGTTAAGTGTTTTGGAAAGGTTGTATATTGGTGTGGGTATTTGAGAAATGATAGGTCGGAGGGGATGATCTTTTTTATGGATTTTTACATTTCCATAAAGGTAGCCGGGCTGATAATCACCTATAATCTTTTGAAGTTTATAGGATCCTATTTCAGCATTGTTTGCAGTAATGAGTTTATTAATATGTTTTTTAAGTTGGGTTGTGGTATTACAAGTTAATTTTTTAAATTTGTTGTGATCGTCGAGAATGGCCTGTAATTTGGAGTAATATTCCTGTTTGTTTAAAATAACAAAAGTATTGGTTTTATCGGCACGTCGGATAACAATATTTTTGTTATTTTTTAGATGTGTGGCTGCTTTTATGAGAGGCATATTTATAATATCATTAGGATTTTTATGGTAACGGTGTTTGATTGATTCAGCTTTGAGTAATTCTTTTAAGCCTACCTGTGTAGTAATATGGTTGTCCTGTTCGAGTTGAAGTATTTGTTGGTATAAAGCTTCAATTTCCATTTGTTTAAACATTGAATTAGGTTTCCGTGCGACATGAAAATTTGGTCCGAGATTAAGGAATTCTATTTCATCTGGAGTAAGTTGGTAATCCGATAGGTTAATGAAGTTGTCATTGATGTTTGGTAAGAGTATTTTTCCTTTATATAATTTGTTTAGCTTTTTTTGGATGACTTGTTTATGGGATTCATGTTCCTTTTGTGTTGTATTGTATAATAAATCCAATATTTCCTTGAATTTTTCACTTGTGGTAGAAGACTGTAAAATTTCTTTGATGTGTACAATTTCAGTGTTGATTTCTTGTAATTCCTGTTTGGCTGTGTGCATTTGACGTTTTATGAGGTTCCATTGCAATTTCTTAGCGGTGGGATCATTTAATGCTGCGGCATCATGTAACTTAAATTTAGTATATCGAGGCAGCAAGTAATTTTCCAGACATATGCTATTAAATATAAGAGACAATGAATGTCTATTATGTTTAATCATGAGCCGTTCTAAACGTCGTATTTTTGCTTTAATTTCGGTTGAAAATAAAGACAAAAATTCTCCAACATTTGGATAATTATTTATTGGTTTTCTTCTAAGCTTTCGGCTCACATGAGCCATCTTCAGAGAGGTAGTTTAAACTGAAATATTATAAAATCCACCATCACCGACGATTTTATTTTGTGTTGACATAAAACTCCGCTTGGCAACGGCAATAGTTACCAAAAATAATAAACGCAGTTCTTAAGTTTGCGATGCGGTTTTATGACGTCACACCGCGGGATAGCGCGAAATGACAACAAAACCATCTAGTCAAATGCAATGTAATATGTTATTTCCTGTTTTAAAGTTGATTTTATTGAGTGTTGGTTGTTTTGATTTGATGTACATGGCCTCCAATATCTGCAGGTTCCTCTTACTGTGTGTATGAGTAAGGATCACCGTATTGTTGACCAAAATCTGTCTGATATTACCTACATGTTTATGTTTTTCAGAGAAATGTTGTTTAATAGTACTCTGATCAGAAAGATGACATGTAAGTCTACGGGAGAGCGTGGTTGTGGTAAAACCAATATATGTACTAGGTTTTTGAGTAGTATCAGAGATGCAATCTCTGAATGGGCATGTAAATTGGTACACTACATTGGTTTTTTGTAAAGAATTTAGTTTAGTGCCTGTTGGGTTATTATAGACTATGAGGTCAATTGTTTTAAACTTTTTATAATATATAATGAGTTTAATTTGATTATTACTTTCGACTGGTTTAACATTTCTACGTATTATGTTTTTGAGAGTTTTTTCATCTTGTTTATAATTATTATGTATTTGGTTGCAATAGTATAAGTTAATAGTGTTATGTTTATTTTGATGTAAACCATTATTATTAATATTATCATTATTGTTAGAGCTATTGTTAAGTTTGGTGAGATACATTTTAATTTGTTGATCAATAACGGAGTTAGGAAATCCATTATTGACTAGTGTTTGCTTAATGTTGTGTAATTCTTTATAAAATATAGATTTCGAAGAAGATATCATTTGTGTGCGTTGAAGTAAGTTTTTTATAACAGCTAACTTATATCGTTGGGGACATTCACTATTATAATTAAGAAGACACGAATTTATGCTAGTTGGTTTCCTATATAGAGAAGTAGTAAATTTATGTGTGCTAGAATCAATGAATACATCAAGGAATGGGAGTTTGTTATTAATATTAAGTTCTAATGTAAATTTCAGGACGGAGTGACTTTCAAATTTGTTTTTAAGATATTTAATTTGATCGATATTCTTAGCTAAAACAAAGATGTCATCTATATATCTTACATATATAGAGGGTTTATTGTTGTCATTAATTATTTTATTTTCTAGATTTGCCATATAATAATTAGAAAAGAGGGGACCTAAAGGAGATCCCATCGCAATACCATCTATTTGTGTATAAATATTGCCTAAGGGATCGTGAAAGGGTACTTGTGTGGTGCATGCTAATAATAGTTTTTTTAATATAGTGGGTTTAATATTGATTGATGGGAGAGTAGCATGGTTGTATACATCACGGATAATGATGTCAATTGTTTCCTGGACGGGAACATTTGTGAATAAGTTTTGAACATCCAAAGATGCAATCATTTGATTATTAGGTTTTACGGAATGGAGAATCTGTAAAAATTCGTCCGTGGAGTTAATGCTATATTTACTAGGAAGATAGGGAGTAATTAGTTTGTTAAGTGTTTTGGAAAGGTTGTATATTGGTGTGGGTATTTGAGAAATGATAGGTCGGAGGGGATGATCTTTTTTATGGATTTTTACATTTCCATAAAGGTAGCCGGGCTGATAATCACCTATAATCTTTTGAAGTTTATAGGATCCTATTTCAGCATTGTTTGCAGTAATGAGTTTATTAATATGTTTTTTAAGTTGGGTTGTGGTATTACAAGTTAATTTTTTAAATTTGTTGTGATCGTCGAGAATGGCCTGTAATTTGGAGTAATATTCCTGTTTGTTTAAAATAACAAAAGTATTGGTTTTATCGGCACGTCGGATAACAATATTTTTGTTATTTTTTAGATGTGTGGCTGCTTTTATGAGAGGCATATTTATAATATCATTAGGATTTTTATGGTAACGGTGTTTGATTGATTCAGCTTTGAGTAATTCTTTTAAGCCTACCTGTGTAGTAATATGGTTGTCCTGTTCGAGTTGAAGTATTTGTTGGTATAAAGCTTCAATTTCCATTTGTTTAAACATTGAATTAGGTTTCCGTGCGACATGAAAATTTGGTCCGAGATTAAGGAATTCTATTTCATCTGGAGTAAGTTGGTAATCCGATAGGTTAATGAAGTTGTCATTGATGTTTGGTAAGAGTATTTTTCCTTTATATAATTTGTTTAGCTTTTTTTGGATGACTTGTTTATGGGATTCATGTTCCTTTTGTGTTGTATTGTATAATAAATCCAATATTTCCTTGAATTTTTCACTTGTGGTAGAAGACTGTAAAATTTCTTTGATGTGTACAATTTCAGTGTTGATTTCTTGTAATTCCTGTTTGGCTGTGTGCATTTGACGTTTTATGAGGTTCCATTGCAATTTCTTAGCGGTGGGATCATTTAATGCTGCGGCATCATGTAACTTAAATTTAGTATATCGAGGCAGCAAGTAATTTTCCAGACATATGCTATTAAATATAAGAGACAATGAATGTCTATTATGTTTAATCATGAGCCGTTCTAAACGTCGTATTTTTGCTTTAATTTCGGTTGAAAATAAAGACAAAAATTCTCCAACATTTGGATAATTATTTATTGGTTTTCTTCTAAGCTTTCGGCTCACATGAGCCATCTTCAGAGAGGTAGTTTAAACTGAAATATTATAAAATCCACCATCACCGACGATTTTATTTTGTGTTGACATAAAACTCCGCTTGGCAACGGCAATAGTTACCAAAAATAATAAACGCAGTTCTTAAGTTTGCGATGCGGTTTTATGACGTCACACCGCGGGATAGCGCGAAATGACAACAAAACCATCTAGTCAAATGCAATGTAATATGTTATTTCCTGTTTTAAAGTTGATTTTATTGAGTGTTGGTTGTTTTGATTTGATGTACATGGCCTCCAATATCTGCAGGTTCCTCTTACTGTGTGTATGAGTAAGGATCACCGTATTGTTGACCAAAATCTGTCTGATATTACCTACATGTTTATGTTTTTCAGAGAAATAAGAACTGCGTTTATTATTTTTGGTAACTATTGCCGTTGCCAAGCGGAGTTTTATGTCAACACAAAATAAAATCGTCGGTGATGGTGGATTTTATAATATTTCAGTTTAAACTACCTCTCTGAAGATGGCTCATGTGAGCCGAAAGCTTAGAAGAAAACCAATAAATAATTATCCAAATGTTGGAGAATTTTTGTCTTTATTTTCAACCGAAATTAAAGCAAAAATACGACGTTTAGAACGGCTCATGATTAAACATAATAGACATTCATTGTCTCTTATATTTAATAGCATATGTCTGGAAAATATATATATATATATATATATATATATCTGCATAAATAAAAATGTACTTGTCCGTTTGTTATTATCCGCTATTATCCGGCTGCACCAATTTTTCTGAAATTTTACAATATTATTTTAATCGAATACGAGCGTGTTTTTATATACCTAATATTAAAAAATATTACAATATTAAAAAAATATATATTTTGAAAAAGCGATTAGAGCCGATGATAGCCGAACTAAAAAACTTTCATTTTCAATATGGACGCGTTTACAGACAACTTTGTTATTTCATGGAAAACATAGGAAAACTTCACATTTAAGATAAACGAAGCCTATTTTTGTTATTGTTATTTCTATTTTGGCGGGCGTAAACAAAAGAAATTTCTTCCCTTTAAAAAAAAAAAATCCATTCATTTTTTTCAACGAATTCTTATCGATATCTCATTTATTTCGTTGGTTTAGTAAATAAATTTCTTTTTTTTTTTAAACCTATGCCACTTTTTATTTATTTTTTGTCGGGCCGAAACGACAGACTCTCTTTTAAAGGTTTTCATTTTTTTCAGCGAATTATTATCGAAAAGACACTAAACTTTCATGTAAAAAATAAATTCCGAAAAATTAATTAATTTAACAATTTTTGGTGGTGCTCACTTCGTTATACAATTTCATAGTAAAATCAATCCCCCATTTTTTATTTTTATTTTTGGTTTTTAGTAAACATCAAGGGTTAAGTTCCCTTTTTGTTGCTTTAGCTTTTTCAGAAATACTTCTTTTTCAAAATAAGCAGAAAAATACAATCTTCCTTTTGTTCCTCCTAGATAGTCAAAAATGAAGAGGGGGGAACTTAAAATTTTGAAATGGTGATTTTGGCAAATATTTTTTTAAGATTTCTAGTCTCAGTGCAAAAGATCTGCTCCAATTCATAACGATAATGCCTCTCAGAAGGTCAAACTGAGGTCGTCGTACACGCAAAGTGGAAGCAGTGTGGCGAGTAATTGCACATCAAATTAAGGAAGAACAGGCATCAGCGAACGAGGGAAGGCGGCAAAGAATGGTTCAGATACTTGCCGAGGAAGCAGCAGAGCGACGTGCAACCAGACTTGAGGATGCACGATTGCAAGAACGGCAAATGAGTTCTGCAGCTTCAGATCTGCTTCGTTCTCAACAGAATGAACTCGGCAGGCTGACAGTGGCTGAAAAACGTCAACGAGAAACAGCAGATCAACGTCAACCTGACTCTCTGCGCAACACTTACGGTATTGTGATCGCCGCGCATTCCGGTACAACCCAGCTGATGATTATAGATTGAACCGGCATGTTCTCATCGGCACTATGACTGAAGTGTGTCCTTATTGCAAGGCTCTGAAATTTAAGGGAGAAACAAAAGGTATGTGTGTGCCGCCGGAAAAATTAAACTGACTCAACTTGGAGAACCACCAGTGCCATTACAAACTTTGCTTGCTGGGTATACTGGCGAATCAAGACGTTCCCTATTTAACATCAGGAAATACAACTCATGCTTCCAAATGACGTCGTTCGGCGCAGAAATCCTAACAGCTCAATTCATGCCAATTTTCCAAGTGAAAGGACAAATTTATCATAAAGCCGGCCATGGACAGTTATATGTTGCGTGCTCTAGAGTCGGCAAACCAGACAATCTCTATATCTGCACAGACAATGGAATAACTAAATATACTGTGTGCTCACAAGTATTGGGAAATTAAATGTGCGCTTTCTCTTTTTCTATTTAACCAAACTGAGCCGCAGCAACGCGTGGCCGTGTACAGCTAGTATATATGTATATATGTATGTATATATGTATGTATATATGTATGTATATAAAGAGAGAGAGATGGAGAGAGAGAGAAAGAGAGAGAGAGAGAGAGAGAGGCAGACAGACAGTCAGAGAGATACAATGTAAGTAAAGCTTTTATCACTTTGCCGATTGATGTTACTTTCAGCAGCCAGACTCCAGAGTTTCGTAGACGGATCCTTTGGCAATCAGTCTGTCCACTCGTCAGGTGTATCAACAATTGACTGCTTATGCTTTTCGATTTTTCTTTTTTTTTTTGTGCACTTTTCATTGGCGCAATTTTTTCAAAATATATGTGTGTGCGTGCGTGTACGTCCGCGTTCTTTCGGCCGCCTGCGCGTACCTGTAGAATGACGTTTTTTGTCTATGTTGCACACACACACACACACACACACACACACACACACACACATATATATATATATATATATCCTTTGGTCCAGGGCAGTTTTCTTGGTTTCCAAACAAACCGTGACAATGAAATATGCAATGTCTCGTGAATGCTTTTTGCTTTCATAACCCTTTATCAAAAAATCTGTTATGAGTTTATAAGATTTTCTCTATAGGTAGAAAGGGGATCCTGTTATTGATGCTAAGTTCAAATACGATTTTAAGAACCGAGTTATTTTGGAAGCCCCTTCTGAGATTTATAACTTCGTCGATATTTTTACTTCATATAAATATATCGCCAAAATGGTAGGTGTAAATTTTTACTTTAAAGATTTTTTTTCTCTTTTTATTTCGTTTTTTAAGGTCGATATATAGAATTCTGATAGTATCGCTGCAATAGTTGAACCCATACCAACGCAATCAGCTTGCGTGAATTGATCTTCTAACTGGTTGTAAAAGTGGATTTGTTCCATACACGGTTAATAGAAGTTTCTTGAGAGTTTCTAGTTTTATTTATGGAGGTGAAAAAAAACAAAACAAAAAAAACAAAACAAAAAAAACAAAAAACAAAAAAACAAAACAAAAAAAAACAAAAAAAAAAAACAAAACAAAACAAAAACAAAAAAAAAAAACAAAACAAAAAAACAAAAAAACAAAACAAAACAAAAAAAAACAAAAAAAAAAAACAAAACAAAAAAAAACAAAAAAAAAAACAAAACAAAAAAAAACAAAAAAAAAAAACAAAACAAAACAAAAACAAAAAAAAAAAAACAAAAAAAAACAAAAAAAAAAAACAAAACAAAAAAAAACAAAAAAAAAAAACAAAACAAAAAAAAACAACAAAAAAAAAACAAACAGATATGTAGATAAATATAATGTCTATCCTGTTTTTATCTTGTACGTTGGTGAATATATTTTCAGTGTTCATTGAAGTTAATTCGCTATTTTTCTAATAATTTCACCCCAAGAAAGGCGATAATGCTACTAAGATGCAAGAGGTTACCGATAGTGAAAGAAACTAAGAAAAGAAGAGGGAAAGAGAGAGCGATAGAGAGAGAGAGAGAGAGAGAGATGAGGGAGAAATAGGAAGAGAGTGAGTGAGAGAAGAAGAGAGAAAAAATAGACTATAAAAGACCAACATTCAAGGAGACTGAAAACGACGATTGACATTGAGAGAAGAGCAAGAAGCCGGTAGAGAGTTTCACAAACAAAAAATACGGAAGAAAAATCTATTATCATAGAACCTATGACTATCTAGCAATTTTAACTGTGAAATGGTGAGACAAATTTAGTACCGTGCTTAAATTCGTGAAGTCGAGATATCTAAAAGGAAATCTCGTCAGAAATCTCGTCAGAAATCTCGTCATGAAATATTTATAGAAAAAGTGTTGTTTGGTTGTTTTCTTTTGGCGACATATTAATCTCTATTGGTTACTTAATGGCGGAATCTAGATATAAAAATTCACACTTTATGTTTAATTGAAGAGAATGTCATTATCTCAGGATTAAATTACTTAGCTTTATTTTTTTAACAAAAATGTTACAAAAATCAAATGAGGAGTGAAAACTTGTGTTATATACTTTTTTAGGGTGTATTCTACTTCTGGGACCAATGATGATTTCGTCGACGATAATTAAACAATTCAAATTTCATAATCATCTTTTCTTCATAATTTCGACGAAAATATAAAATTCTTCTTCGAAAAACAACTTCAGCCCATTCATCGGGGACTAAATGTCCTATTCCCGCTCTGGTATATTCTTCTTGAATCAAAACGCCGGGTACAAACCGCTGCTTCTTAGAAACGTCGATCCGATAAACTCGTAAAAATTCTGGTAATAAACTGCTGCTTCTCTGCCGAAAATAATAATGCTAGGCCCAACGTAACTTGCTCTTCCACTTCAAAATGACTGACATCAACTCTTATGTATAAAATTATATATACCATTATATTTTCTTTTTCTTTTTGACAAGGCGGTGACAAGCCGTGGGGTGGAGTATTTTTTTTTTTGGTCTGAGTTGTCAGCACACACGCTTCAGGAACGGACCAGCCAGTCAGAAGGCTGGTCTTTCTGCAGTTTCAAAAACCCTAACTTCGCAACCGGCGAAATCGAACTCCCAATTACTATTAAAACTTCAACTCAAAACTCACTGACTCTCTGTGTCAGCTGACGTAACTACAGCTGTGATTTCCGGTGTAATTCTGCCTTGCGCTGACTCTTCTTGACCCCACTAGTCATGTTTCTCAAAATCTCGAAGTTTTCGATCAGATGCATTGCTGCAGGATATAGTTTATCGTCATGTCCAGGATTACTTATTGCGAGAGATGGGTGTCTTACTCCTCTGTAGAAGCGCAGTCTTCGTATTCTATTGCCCGAGCCGACACGGCCATATATAAAAGACACAGGGACGCTACGTTCCCACGTAGTGAAGTCCAAAAGAACATACTTGAGTATTTTGAGTCTATGTTGAGTTTAAGTGGTAAGTTGCAAATACTCCTGGAAAAGGTATTTATTCCTTCAGCTATGGGTTAAATAGCATGACAGATTGGGTTCTGTAGCCTTAGTTGGGAACCAGTCTACCGAAGAAAGGAATGGCAAACTACTGCGGGAATATCTTCTGCTAAGTTAGTTATGTTTCTTTCGAGTCATGATCCTCAAGAGTATGGCACTTAACTGGCTGAGGTGTTAATAATTTAGTTCATTTTTTCTTTAGGTATAGGAAGTTATGAGTGGCATACTACTATGTGGGGTTTCATTTTCCCGTAGATATAACCTGGTTTCTCTTCGCCAATTGTCTTCTCAAATTCCATATATTTGGCGTTCTTTACTGTTCTCTGTAGTTAGTATCACAGCATAGAGGAAGGACGGCGTGGAGATTCCTTTCCTGTTCCTACTTGACGTATCTCCCTGTCCAACAGATCAGGATTTACGGCGAATCCACCTGAATCGCCTCCGTTTAAGACGCGGGAGATATGAGCAGATAAGCCAAGCTGCACTTTCTGGATACTACAATTCGCGCAAGATTTTTAACAGACAACGACTTGAGCATAGAAGAAGTTTGGTTGGTTTGTTGATTTTTGTTTAGCGGCATATCAACACCAATATTAGTTATTTAATGCCGAAATCCAAATATGCTGAGTACAATTTTATAGATTCAATTGCAAATAAAAATTTATGTTAGTCATTTCGCTATTATATAAAAACTAGCAGTTTAGCCCGGTTTCAAAAGGGGTAGTTTAAGGAATAATAAGAATAAAAAATATATGATGAATTTACATAGCAAATACTTACACAATGTCCATCCTCGTCACTTTTAGCGATATAGATAACAATGTAGAATGTTTCTATTGGATTAGGCTGGGAGGGGCAACATATATAGATATAGATAATATAAAGTGGGGTGATCTATTCTATATTATAATCAATACATAAACTAATCCCTGACTTTATGGAGGGGATAATATGTACTTTTCTACCACTAATGTTGGCTTTCTAAAAATTTTCAAGGTGTCGTTAGCGTTCTAAAATTTTGATCTACATCTAAGCGCAACTCCCGTCGAGCTAGACCGCAAAATGCAGACGCTAAGTCGAGTCTATCAAACAAACAAATACTTACACAACGTCCACCCTCGTGACTTTTATAGATATAGATGGATTGTTGGTAATTCTAATATAAATTTTTATTGTTGTTAGTATTAGTGGTATTTTTATATCTTCATAGTATTTTGTATTTGCATTATTTTTATTTTTTTATTTTATTTATTTATTTATTTATTTATTTTTTGTGGCGGCAGTGGGATGTCACTATTTCGTTGACGGACTGTTGCGTACCAAACAAATGATTACCAGGACATTTGCGTCCCTAGATAAATACTTTCCTGGATAATTGCATACCTTTGGCAATTCTTTGAAGTTACCATATTTTCTTATGAATGGCTAATTGCAAATTTTAATTATTCTAAAAAAAAAATTATAGTTAACATAATAACACTGTTATCATAAATAAAACTGCAAATACTAGAATAATGGCACTATTTGGAAAGTATACACCTGAAAACAAGATAAATTTTTGAAAAGGCATAGCTCACAACATTCATAACTTTTGTTTAATTTGTGAAATTACAAATTTTCAATTTTTAAATATTTTTAAACGCTAATAATCTGTGTTGCATTAATAACAGAAATAAAATAGTATTTTTCATTTTTCTTCTAAAAAAAACGATTACTATCAATGCAGTATTTTTCTATACTTCTGAGATGAGATAGTATTTAATCTTTTTACATTGTTCGGACTATTGTCCCCATCTTTGCTGCCATATTTCGGACGTTTCAGACGTTGTAGGAACCGGCCTTCTTCAGGTGCTAGAGAAAAATCATTAGCATCAAAAGATTGCAATATGAACTCTGGTAAAGTCCCAGAAATTCACATGCTGCTGTCCTCAAGAACACGTAGCCCACTAGATATAGACGTTGGTTAGTTCCACTGACCCAAATAGTTGCTAGTTCAATACCAGGTCACAGCAGTGGTTAACAAATAACTTAAAGAGTTAAGTTAAAGGGAGATAACTACACGGCTACCATAAGTGGCATTGCACATGGAATGAGAATGATATACCTTAGCGATCGTAATAAACGGTTCGGTTCGAATCTCCTAGCACCTGAAGAGGGCCGGAGCATACAACGGTCGTAACATCGTAAACATGACGATAGATGAGGACAATAGTACGAACAGTGTAAATAGTGTACTATCTTTGTTTTTTCTTTCCAAAATTTATAGTAATTACCTTTAAAGACTTCAAACAATTATCTGAGGTACGGAATTATGCAGGGATGCAAATATCCTGACACGCAATTGTCTAGTATGCAATCGTCCGAGGCGCAAATATCCGGTATGCAACTGTCCTAGTATTCCCTATTTGCACATAGCTGGTACCCTAAGAAATGCTACTGTTCCGAGTCAGGGTGAACATAGCAACAAAACAAGAGGTGATTCCAGGCTCCCCAAAATATCCTTTTTCCAGATCAGAGATCTTGCTGCAGATGTTCAGTAGGCTATGATAATTGTTTTAGCCACCCTTGATTACAGCAATTTTGGCCTTTTTTTTTAGACCATGCCATGCTAATATGAAGCTATCCTCATCAATGGACGTTAGTTGACTCATAATTTGCAATGAAATTTTGCAAAAGTAAGGAAATTGGTAAATTTGAATGAGAGCAAATAATTGGATGACATCAGTATGGCAACTCAAATAGAGAAATTGCTAAGTTTTTTCGGGTTAATAATCAAATGGTTAATAATATTGTCAAGAAATTTAACGAAGAAGGCCATTGTCTTATGAAATAACGTTCAGAAAGACCAAGCATCGTGTCTAAGCAAATGAAAACGGCGCTGAAGAAGAAAGTCATTAGAAACCGTCATCAAAGCGTCAAAGATGTTGCCAACAGCATTGAAATGTCGCTATACGCGGTAAGAAAAAACTCTGAAAAAGCTAGGCTATCAAGAAAGAGTTATAAAAAAACCCCCTTAGGTTACAAAGAATGCGTATATACTGGACGGGATAATTCTGGAGCAAAGATTATAAATTTTGGCAGCCTGTAATTTGGTGCGTTGTGGTGCAGTGGATATCGACTCGAAACGACAAATCCAGCTGAATTCCTTGCATTCACTTACGCGCAAATACCCTTGGGAAAGGTATTTATCCGTCACTTCCCTCTAGTTATGGGTTAAATAATAGGGCAGATTGGGTTCTATAACTTTGGCTGGCAACCAGTCTACCGCAGAAAGCAATGTCAACCTACTTCGGGATAATCTTCTACCCAGTCAGTCATGTCCCTTTCGAGACATGATCGCCCTAAAGCGTGTATCACGTATGGCACTTAAGTGACTGACTGTAATTTGGTGAGATAAAAGTAAGTTCTGTGAATATTCAAATTCGAGAAAGGTTTATGTTGGAATAAATCAGAATGAAACTTCGAACACCGAATGTCTGCAGGCGACTGTGAAACATGAAGAGATTGGAGTAATGGTGTGGGTTGTTGTCTGGTTTGGAGGGAAATCTGAGCTGATTCCTGTTGACGAGTGGTTGAATGGTCCAAAAACACTGTCAAATATTAGAGAAAGGACTTCTCCCAATATTTGAAACCAATCAGATTGACAAGAATGTCTACCTTACGTGCAAAGTATCAAAAGCCTGGAAGGCATAACGAAGAAATCAAGTCACTGCCATAGATAGCTCAGAGTCCTGACATAAATCTGCACGTTTGAGAAAAGATTTCGAGAGCATGCAATCAAAATCAGGTCAGTAGCAGCCTTTAAATAAACATTGCTAAAAGAGTCGCAACATATGGATTATACGATTGTTGATCTTCTTCTTCTGTGCCTTGTCTCTTCAGTACTTAGGCGATCATGGCCTTCCACTTTTTCCCATCCCTGGTGGCTCTGAGCACGCCTTCTCCCGTTACACCATGCAATCCTCGTTCCGTCATCCACCTGATTAGATCCCTCAAATATGTTATCCGCTGCTTTTCTCTGTCTCTTTTTCCCTCTATCTAACCTGTTAGTATCAGATTCTCCAAGCCCTCCTTCTTCATTGCATGTTCAAAAAAACTTCTGCTGTCTCTTCCTGATACTCAGTATTAATTTCCTTTTTGTTTCCATCACTTCCAAGACCTCATTATTGCTCACATGCTCGATCCATGATATTCGCAGCATCTTTCTGTAGAACCACATTTCAGTTGCTTCAAGTTTCTCCTTCATCTTTGATGGCATTGTCCAACATTCACTGCCATATTGAAGGACGGACAACACGTAGCAATCCAGTACTCTCTTCTTTGTTTCTAGCAAAATTGTCCTGTTTCTTAATACTTTACTCAACTTCTGGAATACTTCTTTCGCCATGCCAATTCCCCTTCGGTTCTCTGTGTCACACTTTCCGTCTTCTATTATAACGCTTCCCAGGTATTTAAATTTTTTTACCTGCTTGATTCTGGTATCCCCGACCTGTATTTGGCATTTTAGGCTGCCCTTTAACTTGATCAAATCCACGTAAAATCGAATAGAAGCACTGAATCTAGCAGATGGAAGATCTACTCCATACACGTTCCAAATACTTTTTATTTATGTTGAGTTTGGATTAAGTAATTGAATTTTGAAATTGGTTGTAGTTTAATTGTCCTGGTTACAAACTTTTCTTAGGCCGCTGTAGTTTATTGTCATGAAAGAAGTTAACCAAGTTTTAGACTGTAACCTTGACGTATGATTGTCTGACTTGCTTTTTCACAACGGCCTTTATACATGCATATACATGTGAATCCTGTTTTTGTTGATGCATAAGCATTCACAACTTTCAAAAATCCCATTTCACAATTATTACTCGGCGTGAACCTTGATGGCATCACTTATCAATTCGGTAACTATGCCGAGGTCATAACTATTTACTCTTGTCTTAATAGTAAGTCTGATCAGTTCGATAAGGTGATATTGACCTACAGTTTGTTGTTAACTGGGGCAAGGAATGGCTTGTTAATTTTAATATCTTCAAAACGAAACTATTCTCTATTCATTGCATGAAAGAACCCTTTTTACTTTAATCAGTATCAGTCAGTTAAGCGCCATACGTGATACACGCTTTGGGCGATCATGTCTCGAAAGAGATATGACTGACTGGACAGAAGATTATTCCGCAGTAGGTTACCATTGCTTCTGCGGTAGACTGGTTGCCAACTAAGGCTATAGAATCCAATCTGTCCTATTATTTAACCTATAACTGGAGGAAAGTGACTGATAAATACAATTCCCAAGAGTATTTGCGCGTAAGTGAATGCAAGGAACTCAACTGGAATTCGAACACGGCACCCCAATCTCTCGTTCCGAGTCGATATCCACTGCTCCACAACGCACATTGAGTCTAACTCTCAGGAGAGTGAGTCAGTACACACCTTCTTGCGTTAAAGGTTTCCGCTGACATGAACTTGAAAGATTATATTGCGCTTAGGTCTAATGCTAGGAAAGTTTTTTGCTAGGCCAATTTTCTCGCCCGAATCTATCTTACATACTTATATGTCTACCATTCGACCTTGCTTCGGATATTGCTGCGGTATATTTAAAGAACCTTGATAAAATCAAATGAATAATCTGCAATGTCATTGGTCCTGTTCTGGCATCTCGTCTTCAGTCGCTTTCTCACCGTTATAATGTAGGTTAAATGTGCCGTTTCTATAAATTTTCCCATGGCCATTGTTCTGATGAACTTTCGTCTACGATACCCAGACTTTAGGTATTTCAACGTAGTACTCGTAGAATTATAACAAGTTCATTTTACAGTTGAAATGGTTAGATGTAACCGTAAGTTCTATGCTGGCAGTTTCTTCTCTCGCACTTTTTGTTTGTGAAACTCTCTTCCGGCTTCTTGATTTTTTTGAACATCAGAGATTTAAATGCAACATCTGTCATTAGATTTTGACTTTTTAATTTCTGTCATTTTTGTTGTGTTTTGCTTAGCGGCCCATCATTTGATGCCGAAACGTAATTCTCTTGGAAGTATTAGTAATTTTTGTTACTAAAATGTGTTGCTGGCTATTTTTTTTTCCTTACTGAAATGTATTATTAGTGATTTTAATTTTTTAATTTTTTTACAAAAATGTATTACTGGTTTTTTTTTTATTAAAATTTTTAAAATACTTTCATAAATTTTTGATCCCCGTTTAGTGATTAAAAAAATTTTAAACCCGGATCAGAATGAATCTAGGTACAACAGCAGTTAAGAAGTTGTTCTACGCTCCTGAAAAAACTCCGACCAGAGGACTTGCTGCTGGATGTAGTTTATCGTCATAACAAGGAAAGAATTCCTGCTTTATTATTGTATTCGCTCGCTCCTCGATATTTTTTCTTATACTTTTTCACGCTCAGTAAATACTTGCGTCTTAGTGGCTTTATTGACTTTCTTGGGATGAAATGGTTAAGAAGAGTTAATATATTTAAGATAATATGTATGGTTTGTCTGTAGATTATTAAATTTTGTTTTAATGTTTAAAATGTGTGTAAGTTTTCATTCTTAATCATTTTATCTAATGTCATTGACGCATTTTTGCCGGTGATGTCTAATTGCAATAACTTTGTCTTGGCACAGGTATTTTACAGCGTTTATTAATGTTCTGGTTAATCTTGAAACCTTTATTTGTTGCATTTGCATCGGTTCTTTACGGATTCGGGTTTTAGTATCGATTGATTGATTTGTTTTTTACGGCTTATCAACCTTTTGTTGGTTATTTAAATCCGGAAGATATATTCAAGATTGTAAGAAAATTTATTTTTTTACAAAGGGAAATTTCATTAATTCTTTTTAGAAAACCATTGATTTTTTCAGATACAATTCCTACTATTTAACCCATATTTGGGAGATATATTCATACATTTTCCAAGGGTATTTTCAAGTAATTCAATTTATTGAACTCGACTGTTATTCGAACACGGCACTGCGATTTCTATTGCCGAGCCACTGTCCATTACACCACCTGTAGGCTTAGCAATTTCAGAAATACTTTTATTTTGTTGTTTGTCGTGTTTGTACATTTTTGGTATAGAAATTCAGTTTTATGCTTTTTTTAGTTTTGGGGGAATATCGAAATTGGAACAGGAGTTGAAAAAAATCTTGATAAAATTGTCCGAATTTAATGGGAATATTTTCCCTTTGAATAGACCGTTCAATCTTTTTATTAACCTTTTTATTTATATAATTTTTTTTCTCTTTATAAGTGTTTTCTTGTGTCTTTTGGTTGCATTGCATTGTGTCTGTTTTTGTCTCTAATTTGTGCTTTAGATTGTATTGCATTCTTTGTTAGGTTGGCACATTCTTTTTCGCTGTTGGAATTTGTCTTTTGATGTTTCTTTTTGTTTGTTCTTCCGGTAGTTTGTACCGTTGGTCTCTTTCTTAAGGCATTGGATAATTTCTGTTCAAATTCTCCAGAGACCCGGAAAATTGTTCTAAACGAAAAGAAATTGAAGAAAAATCTTGCAAAAATACGTTTGCTGATCTGTCAAACTTGCACAAATGAGAACTTTTTTCCCCGATTACAACTGACAGATATTTTTATAAACAGATCACAAACGCCCAATGTATACCAAATCTTACCGTATTTGATTTGTCCAGAAGATTAATTGTTGATGTTATCGGCCTGGGGAGCCTGTCTCAGCGTGCGTCATCTTTGTTGACCCAAGATTTGTGAATGAACTTGAAACTGTCCGGAAACCTTTGATGGTTGTACTGACATGAAGTCACAAGCATACTGGCTTTGATGAAGGTTCTAATCACTCCAGATTATACGCTCTATCACAGAAACCCCGCAGAAATTAATGGCACCCTACTGCGGGAAAATCTTCTATCCAGTTACTCATGTTCCGAAAGGGACATGATCACCCAAGCGTGCATCACATACGGCAATTAACTGACTGATCCCAGAAATTATGACTAAAATTTGCTCAGCATATTTGCAGTTCAAACCAGAGATGTTGGTCTGTGGGGATTGAGCGAACATGAATGTTCCTGAGTTGGCGTTTGCAATAGGGACTGGCTAGCTGCCCTAGCATAGAGATATGTTCGAAAAAGGAGTAGCTGGTGAGTGAAAATATATTTATTTAAACAAATGAAATACAATTCTCCTAACTTAAGAAAAAGACTATAAAGCTGAAAAATTAACACAGACATTAAACGTCAGAAAGGCGATTCGGCGCACGCGCACCGACGTACGCAGACCAATGCACGCACACATACACTATAATATAAAAATACATACACTTGCATCAATGAAAAGTGCATATAAAAAGAACATCGAGAAGTATAAACAGTGAAGTGATGATACCCTCTGATGAGTGGACGGAGTGATTCCTGTACGAATCTTTAGTCAGGATGATGAAGAAAACATCAATCAGCTAAGCGAAAAACTTTATACTTGTATTAATTCTCTAGCTCTCTTTCTCTCTCTCTCTCTCTCTTTCTTTCTCTCTCTCTCTCTCTCTCTCTCTCTCACTTTCTTTCTCTCTGTGTGGAGTGTGGATAAAGAAGTTTATCGTTTGACTTATTATTAACTGAAATTTGAACTTAGATAATCGCTGTATAAGGTTTGAGATATCAGAGTAATATTATCCACTGAATAATATTTCCATGGCTTCTGCTACGACGAACTTAAGTCACTAGTGCCCCCGCCACAATAATTTCTTCGTGCAACCAGACTGGCAACAAGGTCCCTCCCATTAGATCAACCAAATGCAGCCGGCAATTCTACTCCACCAGCTTCTTTTCTCGCACTTTGCACCTGTGGAACTCCCTTCTGTATACTTGCTTTCCTGGCGGCTACAACCCCCTATGAATTTAAATGCAATGTCAATACCCATCTCTTATCCACTTGACTCGAGTTCTTTCTACACCACCCTGTATATCTTGTTCTTTTTTTGTCTCTCTACCTTCGAAACTGTCTTCACTCCTGTATTCCCATTCTTCTCTCGCCCTTTCTTTGACACCCCTAGTAATTGGTTTGTCTTTCTCTAACATAATTTTTGTTTTCATCATTAGACTGCAGTTTTATTGGCGGAAGTAGCATCGTACACATATTTTCTTTCATGATAACGAGCCAATCCCATCCCCCTTCTCTCTCCTTCTTCCTCTCCTCTCTCATTCTCTATCACCTCTCTCACCCCCTCTCTCTTCTTTATATCTGTCATACCTGGAATGTCAAGTTTAGATTTTAATTCAAGTACTATATTTTAACCCTCTGATTTTACCCAGTTGTTTTTGACTAGACCCTCGGTTGCCCCACCACTTCTATATGCTTCAAAAAAATGTTGAAACTAATCAGTCTCTGATTTTAATAAGATTTGATCTTCAGCACTTTTCCTTCTTCAGAACGTATTGACGTTGACATTAACCTTTTGATTTTGTTTTGAAATTTACCTCTCTGGTGTTCCAACAGCTTGAGAGTAGAAAAGAGGGTGGAGGATACAAATCCTATATCATCCAACAATTAACTAAAACACAAAAAGTAAAATTGCACAACCGCAAAATTGGATCAGAACGACTGAAAACCCAGACCAAGTCAAATTTTACAAGTCGGTGTGTAAATTAAGATTTTGGATTCTGATTGGATAGAAAATATCAAATTGATCTATGACCGCTGTCATTTTTTTATCACCTAGAAAATGGGTAAGTGGTTTTGATCAAGTCACATGACTAGATTCCATTACCTAACCACGTCTAATGACCAGCAAAAATTAGTCAGTCAAATAGAAGTAGCACAGAGACGAATGTAACAAAATGAAATTTCAAGACGCCGACCCTGTCATGCCTCGTCGACATACACTCATTCTTCCTCTTTCCAATAATCTTTTCTTCGTCTTTTCTCACATGCCGTCAAAGAAACAACAACAACAATAAGACATCTTCAACTGACTCCTAAAAACTTAAGTCCGATAAGTACAATTTCCTTTATTGCTTGACTTTCCTTTTCACTCTGTCGCTGACCTTACAAAAAGGGAAAAGAACATAGACTTTATTCAGTCATTTAAGTGCCAATTGATTTAAGGCAAATATAATCAAGAGTTAACCTTCATATCTACAAGGAGACAGCAGTTTTTGAGATGACCACTCAGAAAATGCTACTTATGGTGCTGTCGTCTACGTTAATGCATCCAGAAAAAGATCTGACGATATATCACATTTCAGTACTATTTAATTACTAACACCGTATATATATATAACTTCGGTAGAATAATATGGATGTCAGTCAGTCAGTTAAGTGCCATACGTGATACACGCTTGGGCGATCATGTCTCGAAAGAGACATGACTGACTGGGCAGAAGATTATCCCGCAGTAGGTTGACATTGCTTTCTGCGGTAGACTGGTTGCCGACCAAGGCTATAGAACCCAATCTGTCCTATTATTTAACCCATAACTGGAAGGAAGAGACGGATTAATACCTTTCCCAAGGGTGTTTGCGCGTAAGTGAATACAATAGATTCAACTGGAATTCGAACTCGGATCCCCGGCTTCTCGTTCCGAGCCGATATCCACTGTACCACAACGCACAGCCATAGACTTTATTAGTAGCCTCATTAATCTTTTTACGTACACACATTTAACTCCTTACTACTATTTCTCTGGAACAATTAAATTCGTACATTTTTCTCTTTGTACATTTTCTTCTTAAAAATTTGTTATTCTGTTTACTTTAATATACAAGACGAAATATTTTATTCTTCCACATTTCAACATCCAACCTTCAACCTTCAGATATTTTAAATTGTGGAGATTTCGGTTGTATTTGGCACAGGGCCAATTTTGATAAAAATCACTGAGTCCCCTACGAGGGCAAGAATAGATTAGGACTCTGCTGCTGTGAATGAAAAGTTATTCTGCTTAATTTAGTGAAGTAATACACTTATTGTGAAACTCATTCCTAAGCTGTGTATATGATAGTGGTGTAGCATGAAAATGAAGACGCTGTTTGAGTTTGTCCACTTCCTCCTCAGAAAAATCTCGGCCCCTAAGTGCCCCCACCCCCGGCACTACTTTCAGAGTTCCACAATCGCCACTGCCCGTAGAATGTACATCGGGACTGAGAAGTATACTTCATTTTTTCTAACCCGACACTCGGCCATCAAGCTGTGCCGACAAAAAGTGTCCTAATTGAAATTAATTTTTTTTTTCTTTTCGTACGCTTTGGTATATGATAGTGAGACTGTGGATCTGCGCCGGAAGAGGCGAATGATGAGTCATAATTTCGGGCCAATTTAGGAAAATACAGAAAATATCCAAGCGCTGGATAAAAATATCCAAGCGAGCTGCCGTGCAGCGGGCGAAAAGAATTGCAGATGAGGAACTGAAAATAAAATCAGTGATAAAAAGGTACAGATGCTGACATCTATGAGCTGTAGATATTACCGAAAATAGGAAAAGACGCACACTTAGACACACTGACATAAACGCATACTTAATATTTATTTGTGTTTGACACACACAGACACAGACACACAAACATACACACACGCGCAAACACGCATCCATACACACAATCACAAGCATCTACACACACACACAAGCATCCACACACACACACACACACACACACACACACACACACACACATAAATTTCCACACACACAAGCATTCAGACACACACACACACACATATAAGCATCCACACATGCACACAATCACAAGCATCCATATACACATAAACACAAGTATCCACACACACACACAAGTTTCCACACACACGCACACACGTATTCACACACAGACACATATAAGCATCCACACATACACACACAAACACAATCATCCATATACACATAAACACAAGTATCCACACACACACACACACACACACACACACACACACACACACACACACACAAGTATCCATACACATACGCAAACTCACACTCATTATATATATACTAAACAGATTTAAATTAGATCAGTAAATAGCTGTATTAAAAAACAAGAAAATGAAGCTTTAACATGTAAAGCTTTTAGATATTTAAGTTATGGAGATCAGTCGATTACGTTTGTAATGGTTTTGACATTTTTCGTTTTTGTCCTAGTATATGGCTGATATGCTTGGAATAAAATACCGATATCTCAAAAAGACACAATTCTTATAAAAATATCTATTGAAAATTTATAACATAGCATGTTGTAACATCACGACAAAGCAGCAAAAATAGAGTAGACAGTGCTCAAATATAATAAGATCTCTCTCTCCATATATATACACATACACACAAATATATATATATATATATATATATATCATATGGCTGTGTCTGTAAATAGGCATGCACGCACAAACAGTTAAATAAGGGAAGCAGTTGGATATAGGTAAACACACGCATATACAAACGGATTGTTTGAGAATGAGAGAAAGTCGGCACACACACACACACACACACACACACACACACACACTACTAACGTGTATAGTCTGTATTTTTGTTTATATATATAGTCATCCGCAGACAGATCTGTCTCGCTGTATCACAGCTAATCAGTACGGTTAGACATCCGATTGCTTTTAACCCAGGATTGAAACCCGACCGAATTGGCGTCAGTCAGCGATTCTACCTCTGAGCTATAAACGGTTATATTCAAAAGGTTTTGAAAATGAGTCAAGCCTGGTACTTGGACCGACTCACTTTCAAAAATGTGACCAAATATCAAACGTTTCCGACAAAGGCTTATGGTCAGGTCGAAGCATTTCACCACTTCCTCCTATACATACACGCGGGTTCATATATATATATATATATATATATATATATAGGTTTCATTGAATAATATAGACAAGTTCTGTCTATTTATTTTGTGTAAAATCCGTTCGTATGATCTGATTAGCTTGATAGTGTTGTCATGGAAAGACGACAAAAATCGCAATAATTGTTGATTTTTTTATCAGGTCTGAGCTTTCGGTTTACATAAGCCATTATCAAAGGATGAACATTTAATGTTCAGTGAACATAGAACATTTAAATTATTATTAACAGAGTTATGCAGAGAAAATTAGACAGGCCCATTTTTTGTGTCGCACATGGCTGTAAGCCGAGAAGAAATGGTGGTAGTGGGTTTTTTGTTCAATTGAGTGTTCATCCTTTGATAATGACTTATGTAAGCCGAAAGCTCAGACCTGATAAAAAAAATCAACAATTATTGCAATTTTTTGTCGTCTTTCCATGACAACACTATCAAGCTAATCAGATCATACGAACGGATCTTACACAAAATAAATAGACAGAACTTGTCTATATTATTCAATGAAACCTGTATTAATGAAAAAATGCTGCCAAAATACACACACACAATATATATATATATATATATATATATATATATACTTTAATCCAAACCGAAAAAGCAGGAAGGTAAATTCAAAAAAACCGATCCTAATTAATATTAACATTTTATTTTAATATTAAAAAATGATACAGGAAGAGAGCTCCATGTAATAAAATATTACAGGGCAAATATAAATTAAATAGGATTAATTCAAGGATGTTGAATGACCATTTCGATATGAAATCCCCACAGGGGATAACACATCACCTCAGCAACAAAAAAATCCTTTCTGAAACTGGAGAAAAAAATCAGTCTATTTTTCCTTTTTAAATAGATTTGCAAAAAAAATTAAAAAGAAAGAAAAAGAAAAAGATAAAATAAAATAAAAAATATATATATATATCTGCCTGTGTGTGTGTATAAAATTTACGGTATAACTAAAAATATATCTATAAAATGACAATATTAATAAAAGCAAAAACGACGATTCTTAATGCAAGGATTTTATTTTGCAACAAGTATTTATAGATATCTGCTTGAAATGTGAAACTGGATGGGGGCGTGTTTGAATTGCAGTTGAATGTGTGGCTTTCACTTACCTGCAAATACCCTTGGGAAAGGTATTAACCTATCTCTTCTCCCTCCGGCTATGGGTTGAATAGAAGAACATTGGGTTCTATAGTTTTGGTTATCAACCAGTCCACCGAAGAAAGTAATGGCAACCTATCACGGGAAAATCTTTTGCCAAATTAGTCATGGATCGAAAGAGACATGATCGTCTAAGCGTGTATTCCCTATGGCACTTGATTGATTGAGTGTCTAATTTATAAACAGGAGTAAAATTAGCGTTATGTTTTCAAAATATTTAAGTTTAAGAAAACGTTCCATAAATATTAATCTGGTTAAACGAAAAATCTTAGTAAATTATGAAAATGTTCTAAGTGACGTTTATTGTGGCAGGAAGAAAAGTTAGCCGAAGTTTCCAGTTTTTTTGTTTCCAGAACAAAAAAAATATAAAATAAAAAATAATATAAAATGAAATACCAGAAATAATATTCAGCTTTAATCACACCAAAAACATCTTAGATGTTGTAGATCTCGGGAAATGGGACCCACACAAATAAATGAACAACGACCAGAAATTGAGATAGAAAATAAGTGTAAGGATACAGACTTGAATGAAGATTAGTAGTTCATGAATACGGGTTAGTAAAACGTATATGTACAAGTATCTGAAGATGAAGCCGTAATATATTGAGTATGTCCGCGTCGGAAGCTGACGGGTACTGCGTAATAATCTTCTCGATGAGTGGAGCACAGAGCTACTATGAACTACTGTGTACTGACTGCTAATCTCTCTCTGGACTGTTGTATTCTCCGGTTAACTCTCTGTGTCAACGCGGTATTTTCTAGTCTCGCTTCTATAGCAGTAGTATAAGTATACTCTGGACGAGTCCATCTTTATGAAAAGGTTGAACCCCACAACAAACCTAGGTTGCGGAAATATCTCGTTTCCAAATGAAAAATATTAAAAGCTCTACAATATATATATATATATATATATATATATATATATATATATATATATATAAATATTGAGCACTTCCTAATATAACTGTGTACTGGTCTAATTTAATTATGACCAAAAACTGATTAGCAAATATATATATATATATATATATATATATATATATAGGGGGTTTCAAAAATAGATTGCATAACTCCAGAACTGTGTTACCTATATCTAAATATTGTCTCTCACTACAATTTCAGTACTTTCAAATGACTCCACAGGTAGAAATCCAAGAGGTTTAGGTCCGGGGAGCGTGAAGGCCATGCAACTGGTCCACTTCTTCCTAACCACCGATCAGTAAACCTTCTGTCTAGGTAGCTGCGGGCTATGTAACTAAAGTGTGCAGGAGCACCATCATGTAGTTGTCGACCAGTGGTCAGTAAAACATCGTCCAAGAAATCAGGCATGTTTTTCAGGCAGCATTTGTACGTATCACCTGTAATCCTGTTCGGTAGTACATGAGAACTTATCACCAACAACACCAGCCCAGGTGTTAACTAAGAACTGCTGTTGATAACTTGATAGGAAAGTTGCATCTGGATTTTCCTTTGCCTATACATGCTGATTGTGGAATTTGACTATTCCATCTCGTGAAACTGTACTTCATCTGTGAAGATAACATTGTTTTGCTGTAAGAACCATTGACAGAACACGACTCGTGTAGGGTAATCTGGTGACAACGTCTGTACACGTAGTAGATAATGTGGGTACAATTGTTGTCCTCGCAATACTCTCCAGACATTGGAATGGGGAATAGCCGCTTGCCTTGCCAACTGTCGTGTGCTGATTTCAGGAATATCATACCCAATATCCAGTATCTGCTCTTCTTTCTCAGGTCACCCTCTCCACGAGGTTCGAAGGTCCCAGAGGTGGCAAAAGATATTTACAAATGTTTTTCTATCGGAACATTGTCAGCGTGAGAACCTTTCCTGTTAGAGACGAAGAGCTTGTACAGCGTTATAGTCCGCCAAAAAGTGCATTTCTTCCCTGTTCTGATTTGAGTACATGTCTAATAAACATGCACCACGTCTAGCAACACTTCACACGCGGGAAACAAGGGAGAAATCCTGACCGGTTTGGCGGCAAAAAAACGATCTGACTCGTTGTCTGTTCCACTGCTTACCGAGTTAGGTACCACCTATAGGAGATTGTTATAACAGAACATACGATCACCCTCGACAGTTGACTCGCCGAAGTGATTAAGAAGTAGGTCCGAGAGGATTCGACTTCCGCTCCCATTTCGTCTTGACTTACCATTGTATTGAACTCTCTGTAATTTGTATTTTTCGTACAATAAACTCTGTTATTTGTTTACCCTTTTTACGTGTTGTGTAAATCTTTTTGCTTGGAATTTACCTTGTGGTTTATATCGTTCCCACGATATAACAGAGATAATGGTATCTTGGTTAGCACATGTTTGAAAAGCCTATAACTCGAAAATCAAGTGTTTCAGGACATATGTTCTCAGGGAGTTTTTTTCATTATTTAAATATAAAGAACACAGTCCTAAAGTTATGCCATCTTTCTTTGAAAAAAACATATATATATATATATATATATATATATATATATATAGTGACATGCATATACAGTGACATGCGTTACATGTATATGGATGTTACATGTTACATGGATACATGTTATTTTCTGTTATAACTCAAGTTTATGTTCGCCATTTTGCCTGATATTTGGTAATATTTCGTATAGTTGTTTTAGGTGTATCTGGAAGGAAAATTAAATGCTCGATAGGAAACTCCTAATCGTTCAACCGATGAGGGATAATATGTATATTAATTAGTATATATATATATATATATATATACAAGAGAGAGAGAGAGAGAGAGAGAGAGAGAGAGAGAATATATATATATGTATTTTATTAAAAAGCAGTAACCTAACTTTAAAAGATTTAACTCCCATAAGCATGGAGTGAACTTAAATTCGGCTCTATTAAACTATCAGTTTGTAATATGTAGCTGATGAATGCATATCGTATGAAACTCCGAGTCGTGCCATCGATGTAGGACAATATTTATATTTCTTAACATATATATATATATAAAATAGCTCAGTTCATAATACATTGAGAACTGTTTTATTAAGACCTGAATTATATTCTACCCGCCTAACTTAGTAAATGAAACGAGCAGTCCCGCAGAATTCGAACCGGAGTTCTCCTTTGCAAGGAGGAAACACTTTCTGATTCGAAGGGCTTCGAACGTTCGGCTGCTGAGAGCTTAGCAATCAAGCAATTTATTTAGTAATTGCAATAAATATCTGTCAACATATTGTCTCTGTTATTGATTGACTACACTCCCAACCGAATAGATAATTATTTATTGAAGTGAGCGAATTTTATACAGTGAACTGATCAAAATTCATACTGTGAATCCATAGGATGCAAATCCTATAGCATCTAACAATTAACTGAAACGAAAACAGTAAAATTGCACAACCGCAAAAAATCGGATCAGAATGGCTGAAAACATTTTGAAAAAACCAGGCCAAAGTAAAAATTCACATTCAGATGTGATATTTAATTTTAACAAATAGGAAAAGGATTGATCCCATACTGAAAGAAAAAGACGAAGCCTTATTTCGCGATTAAATGTTAAATTAATTTTCTAATCAATGAAAGGAAGCGATTTGCAAAACTGAGGGGAAAGCTAACAATTCAGTGTGAAAAGGTGAATCGGTATAAAGGAAGAAGGAAAGAAAGTCAGAATCAACCAGTCAGATGGGAGCACAGAGACGACACGCTAAAATGTAACAAAAAAAAACTTCAAGCATGACCCAGACATATAAACGTCCCGTCACACATTCGTTCTCCTTCATCACTCATGTCAATTTCCTTTACCTCTTCTTCTCCATCCTCAACATTCTCGCAGTCAACAAAGAAGACAAAAACAACAACAAAAACAACAACAGCAACATAATATTTCAACTGACCCCTAAATATTAACTTCGATAAGTACAATTTCCTTTGTTGCTTCACCTTCCTTTTTACTTTCTCGTCGGCCATAAAAAAGGGAAAGAAACACAGATTTTATAGTAACCCGTTAATCTTTCTATATACACACATTCTGCTTCTATCAACTATAAGCTCTGGATTCATTTAACTCCTTACTACTATTTCTCTGGAAACGTTCATTTTCTCTTTGAACATTTAACTCTTAATTAAGTACATACATTTTCTATTGGAGTATTTTACTTCTTACAAATTTGTTATTCTGTTTAGTTAATAAAATTTTACTTTAACATACAAAACGAAATATTTTATTCTTCCACATTTCAACATCCAACCATCGACCTTCTGACAGGTTAAATTGTAGGGACTTCGGTTGTGTTTGGCACAAGGCCAATTTGATAAATATCACCGAGGCCCCTACAAATCATTCAGATCAAAATTCTGTTAATAAATACCTTTCGGGCTAGAGACATTTTAATGAACCCACGTTTACATTGACACACCCATAATTTTATGAACGCGTGCATATAAATGTCAACTCACATTCATATCTGTGTTTTTTTTAATGGTTACTTCCGCTTGCTACTGCCAACAAATCAAAGAAAGACATTTACAGCATTCGTATGAGTGGCCACGTTTTTAGAGAAAACAAAACTAAAAAAAAGCCAGAAAGAAAATAGTAAGTAAATAATTCAGCTCGTAAAGCCAATCAAACCTCGGACAGAAATACTTAAGTTGGTGAGAGATATTCATAGTCGCATTCTGATTGGTTTCTAAATGCGACCACGTGACTCATAAGCTCAAATGAATGAACCAATTAAACAAAAACAAAACCAAAATAAATAAGTACAATAAAATAAATTAAAACCGCTAAAGAAACAAATGGGGTAATTATTTTGCGAAGAAGCAGTCTCTGTGGTAACGTTGAAGTGCAACGCTTCGATTATTGCGTTTCCCATCACGTTGAAAATTCATTTTATTTATTTTTTTGATAAGGAACTTTTATCCGCCCTTACCATTGTCGACTGCTTTACCGGAAATAACATACGAAATAAGGTATAAAAAAAATAAAAAAATAAAAAAGAAGTCAAATCAGCAGTTAAGACAACCGGCGGCAAAACAAATAAATGCGAAATATAAAAACAAAAATAGCGAACAATAAAACACTAAATCCTCATAAGTTGACAAAACTAGAAAAACAGAATAAAAAACGAAAATATTTAGTGAATAAACTAGCATCATCCTTAGTGAATGAACTAGCATCATCCTTAGTGGATGAACTAGCATCAGCCTTAGTGGATGAACTAGCCGCGACCACAGTGGGGGAACTAGCATCAGCCTTACAGGATAACCTAGCATCGGCCATAGAGGATGAATTATTATCAGCCTTAGTAGATGAACTAGCATCAGCCTTAGTGGATGAACTAACCGCGATCATAGTGGGGGAACTAGCATGAGCCTGACTAGATGAACTAGCATCGGCCATAGAGGATGGATTATTATCAGCCTTAGTGGATGAACTAGCATCAGCCTTAGTGGATGAACTAGCCGCGATCATAGTGGGGGAACTAGCATGAGCCTGACTGGATGAACTAGCATCGGCCATAGAGGATGCATTATTATCAGCCTTAGTGGATGAACTAGCATCAGCCTTAGTGGATGAACTAGCATCAGCCTTTGTGGATGACCTAGCCGCGATCACAGTGGGGGAACTAGCATCAGCCTGATTGGATAAACTAGCATCGTCCATAGAGGATGAATTACTATCAGCTTTAGTGGATGAACTAGCCTCGGTCATATGGTTTAATTAGCATCATCCATAATAGACGAATTAGCATCGGCCATAGTAGATGAACTACCATCGGCCTGACTAAACAAGGAAACATTTCGAAGCAGAAATGTAGACGTTATTGTTGTAAGTTTATACCGAAGAATCTAATTGATGTTACGGCTTCAAAAGACAACTCATATGGTATTACCAGATGCTGGTTTTGTGAGAAGGGTAAAATTGTAATACATATAGTATGCAAATCTCTCTCGGCCTATACAAACATTAGCAAGAAAAAATATGACTTTTTTATAATCATATGGCCCCATGCAAGGCATTTTACTGCCACTGTTATGCATGGGGTTACATAGGAATGTTATGCGAAAAAGTGACAGGTTACAGTGGGTGGCGGGAATAAAGTATGAGAAAGTAAAGAGCATAAGTGTGAGAGAGAGAGAGAGAGAGAGAGAGAGAGAGAGAGAGAGAGAGGATGCAAGTTGGTGAGACAAGAGATGACTATTGACTTTACATTTAAATTCTTGGAGATTATAACTGTCGGGAAAGCAAGTAGGGAATTCCACAGGCGGGAAGTGCGAGAAAAAACGCTGCTAGTTACTAATCTTGTGGCTCGAGGAAATTCATACATAGAGGGTACCAGTGAGCTAAGTTCATCGGAGCAAAAGCCGTGAAAGTATTTGTAGAAGAGACACAGGGAAGCCACACTGAGTCGGTGAGAAAGCGACTGTATCCTAGCTGCCAAGTTGGGATCGATCACATTACAGATTCACCGTTGGATTTTGTCAAGGACACCTAGGTGGATAACAGGATCACCCGACCAGATATGGCAGCAATATTCAGTGCACGGGCGGATGGTAGATTTGTATATGTGCAGGATTTTTTCAGACTAGAAAAGCTTCCTGGGCCTGCATAGACAACCGACCTTCTTAGCAGCGGATTTAGCTGTGGATTCTAAATAGTCATTCTTCTTGAGGTCTGATGTCAGAGTTAATACGAGGAGGTGCAGTGTTTTACTTTCAGGGAAACTAGCCTGATCCATGCTAATGGGCAGGAGGAACGACTGACTGTGATGGTTAATAGATAGCACCTTCGTTTTGGAAGCATTAAAATTTACGAGCCATATCTTAACCCAGTCCACCACGGATTGGAGGTTCTTTTCAAGCTCAGCAGCGAGGTTTGCTTTGTCAGCCTCGGCAGATATTTGATCGGGACGAGAGTAAACCGTAGTTTTGTCAACATATATGCCTACTTGGTATCTTATTACATCGGGGAGGTCGTTAATATAAATAAGGAAAAGCGTAGGACCTAGAATAGAGCCTTGAGGGACATCCGCGTTCGTGTGAAAGTATTGGAAGGCTTGTCCGGTCAATACTACCTTCATTGTACGATTTGAAAGGAATGACTGGATTAGGTCAAACAATTGTATAGTTATACCATAACCCCGCAGCTTGCACAGAAGGCCAGCATGCAGGACACTGTCAAACGCTTTGGAGATGTCAAGGGTAACAGTTCGGGCTTCGCCTGTGACTTGACTGAAAAATCTGGACACTAGAAAATGTGGAGATTAATATTTATAAGGAGGTCTGTTTAGATTAATGGTGTGTCCAGAGAATTATTATTTCGCTCTAATACCCTTCATCAGTCCATATCTTGTCCGGTCAATACTACCTTCATTGTACGAGTTGAAAGAAATGACTGGATCACAGATTCTCCGTTGGATTTTGAACGATTTCTAGCTGACGCTAATTCAATTTCTTCTTCTTCTATGTGCTGTATCCCTTCAGGACGTCGGCGATCATGTCCCTCCACTTCTCCCTATACCTTTTAGCTCTTAACAACTTTTCTCCTGTTATCCCGCTCAGCCCCAGCTCCGCAATCTATCTGCTCAGGTTCATCAACTATGTCATACGTTGCTTTCCCTTGTCTCTTCCTCCTCTATCCGTCCCGTGAGCATCAGATTCTCTAACCCTTCCTTCCTCACTACATTTCGCAGAAATATCCGTTGTCTTTTCCTGATGTTAAGCATCAGTTTCCTTTTCGTTTCCTACCTCTAAAAAACTTCGTTGTTGCTCATATGTTATATTCATGGTATCCTCAGCATCCTTCTGTAGAACAACGTTTCTGTTGCATCAAATCTTTCCTTCAGCTTTGAAGGACAAACACCACATAACGGTCCGGTACTCTTTTCTTTGTTACCAGCTACTGGAATGTATCTTTGGCCATATCAATACGCTTCGGATCGCGGTGTCACACTTTATGTCCTCTGTTAGAACACTTTTCAGCTATATAAAATTCGTTACCTGCTTGATTTTAGTATTGTAGTTGGCATTTTGGGCTCTTTCTTTTACTGATTACCATGCACTCAGTTTTCTTGTACTTTATATGCAGTCCTTTCTTTCCACTTTCTGTAACTACTTCCTGTAGGAGGTCTTGTAGTTTACTTTACGTGTCTGCTATCAGCACTGTATCATATGCGTATCTTACAATATTGTTCAGATTGCAGCCACCAATGACGAATCCTGGCAGGACTTCTAACGTTCTCAGAATTATCTCATTGCAAAGATTTAGCGAGAAGACACAACCTTGTCTTCCACCTCTTTCTATCTTTGCATATCTGATGAACGCGTTTCCTGCCTGTATGTAGGCAATTTGTTGCCAATACAGGTTCTTGATTATTCAAATGTCTTTCACAAATATGTCAAGCTTGCCGAGCGTCTCTATCAGGTCTTAGTTGCTTACTTAGTTGCTTACTTTTCGAATGTTTTTGCGTACTAGTGTTCTGTTAATCATTCTTAAAATGAAAAAAAATTAAAAGAATTGTTTTTATAATCATATCACCCCAAGCAAGGCATTTTACTGACAGTTTTGCAGGGAGTTACATAGGAGGAAAGTTATAAGAAAGAGTATTAGGTCATAGGGGGTGTCTGGAAGTGGGTAAGAGAAGGATGAGAATACTGATGAGAGTGGAGTGGACAGAGAAGGGAGCATGAGAGAGAGGATGCAGGTTAGTGAGATAGGAGATGACTATTGACTTTACATTTAAATTCCTGGAGATTGTAGCTATCGGGAAAGCAAGTAAATGGAAGGGAATTCTACAGGCGGGAAGTGCGAGAAAAGAGAAAAGTTAGAGTAGAAATTGCGGTTACATTTTATCTGTTTCACTGTAAAAAAGTGGGACCTAGTTGCTAATCTAGTATCTCGTGCAAATTCATACCTAGGGGTCACCAGTGATCTAAGTTCATCGGAGCAGAAGCCGTGAAAGTATTTATAGAAGAGGCACAGGGAAGCCGCATCTAGATTTATATATTTTTTATACTTGAAGGTTTTTAAGATTTAACTTGAAGAAGACTGACATACAGTCGAAATATTGTTTAACACTGTCAAACAGTGTGTTTTTTTTCTTTTATTTTCCTTCGTGCTTTTTTCTTAAGTGTATTTTTTCTGCAATTGTTGATTTTTATGTATTATTATTAGACGTCTAAATACCCCCCCCCCCCCCCTACAAAAGTTAACTATCAGTTTTTCTTTTCTTTTCTTTATTCCATCGTTCGTAATTTCTATACTGTTGCATCGTGAAAATGCCTAAAGAGGCAGATACAATTTCGCTAATAAATATCCTGCAGTAAAAAGCCTCTTTCTTTTCGTCTTTTTTTTCTTTTCGTCTTTTTTTCTTTTCGTCTTTTTTTCTTTTTCTTTGCTTTTTTTCTTTTCGTCTTTTTTTCTTTCGTCTTTTTTCTTTTTTCAGCCAACTCGAAGTCATTTCGGTCGGATATTCTAAAAAAAAAAAATCTCTTCCGAATTCAATGTCATAAAATTGTTTGGACATTATATTTTCGGAAGCTGTTTTTCAAATTAAGTGATCATTTCTTTTTCTTTATTTTTAGAACTGTCGATCTTACATTCACACTTTCTTGTTAATAAAACGGAGTTAAATATGAAACTATTTTTTTTTATTGGCGTAAAAGTGTTCGATTTGATTTAAGTAATGGCAGACATAATTTTTTTTTCTTTTTTGCGTAGAAAAATTTGTTTTTCTCTAAAAGTCATAGGATGACTTAGTTTTGTGGAGGAAGCGTTAAACTTTACAGTCTCAAGGCATTTTGAAAATATTTTATTGCACTTGGCTGTTTTATTTTTTTGTAATTTTTTATTTTTATTTTTTCAGTTTAAGTTTAATATACTTTTGAATACTTGATGGGCTCGAGCAAGGTGAGAGCGTAGCAAGGTTTAGGAGAGATACCAAGAGGCTGTTCGTTGTGGTGCAGTGGATATCGGCTCGAAACGAGAAATCGGGTGAGCCGAGTTCGAATTCCAGTTAAATTCATTGCATTCACTTACGTGTAAATACCCTTGGAAAAGGTATTAATCCGTCTCTTCTCTCCAGTTATGGGTTAAATAACAGGGCGGATTGTGTTCTATAGCCTTGGCTGGCAACCAGTTTACCATTGAAAGCAATGGCAACCTACTGCGGGATAATCTTCTGCCCAATCAGTCATGTCTCTTTCGAGACATGATCGCCCAAGCGTGTTTCACGTATGGCACTTAACTGACTGACCAAGAGGGTGCCAAGAGGAAAAGTGTTAATAGTAACAAAGGATAGGGGTAAGTGGAAGTCCATGATCACCTACATCCTGAAAGGACATGTCACATAAAGAATAAGATACTTTTGGAGAAGCATCAATGAAGAAAGAAGTAAGGTTTGAGTGAATTCAACATTCAAGAATAAAACAGTTTGATAATTTTAAGATGTATAAGTTTCATTTTAACTGTTATTTAAATAATCTAGTAAATAAAGGGTTAAGTTCGAAATTTTAACAAATATCACCTGAAGAAGGTCGGAGCGTGCAACAGACGAAACGTCGCGAATATGGCAATAAAGATTAAGACAAAATATAAATAGTGTAAATAGTCACAATATCCCCATCTCAGAAATATTAACACAACCATTATTTTATACTTCCTTCGCTCCCTCGGGAGTGTTCTTTTTTGTTACAATGATGTTCATCCTGTACAAAACCCAAGAGCCACTCAAGATAGATGGTTGCAAAGAAAGAAGCACAATTTATGGAGATGCACTACCAGCGATAATTATAAGGCCTCCCCAGTTTAAAAAAGATTATGTATTTCATACTATTTTTAGTATTTCTTGTTAAGTGGCTAATTCTAAATGCAAATAGAATGGTTCCTTTTTTAATACTGCACAATAACATGTACACCAAATGAACTGTTCTGGTGTCCAGTTTTTGTGCTCTCTTCCCCATGCTAGTCTCTTCTTCTTATCGGCTGGCGGAAGCAAAAAATTCCTGTCTGCCTTGTAAAACTTTGCAAAGTAATATTAACAAAGAAAGAAGCACAATTTATGGAGATATATCGAAAACATAACAGTTGACATTAGACTTGAACAGGTTGCGATTGAAGATCGAGGGAGCATCCTCTGGAGGAGAGGGTGATTCCATAAAGCAGAGGTTTGTGGGGAGAAGATGCTCGAGTTGAACATACCTGAGGGCAATGTAAATCGAAAATAATGAAAATTGTTTGTTACGAGGTGCGTAGTATGGCGTGTCTTAGCCGTGAAGGATAGAACTGTTAGGCATGCTAGGTGGGTCCTCATAGCCGAGTGTGAGGGTTGGAGAGTGAAACGGCCAAAATTTGCAATGATAACAAGAAAGATTGAGACAATAGTTAGCAGGTTAGTAATGTAAAGAATGATAACCCATCATCCAAGAAATTCAGAGAGAAAAAATATATATATTAATTGTAATGTAAATACTGTGCGGTTTATCCCGTATTTCCTTTGCTCCTGTTTTTTTGGCTCAATTGAATCGCTGTCTACTTGCATCATTTCAAATAAGGTTAACTGGTGTGTTTTACAGTAAAAGTCTTGGACTACAATGTTGTTTTTTCTCTAGCACTCAAGCACCTTCCTGTACCGCCATTTCGAGTTTTCAGCAGCGCCATAACTTGTTTCGTATTTGTTATTCTTAGAATCTGTATAAGTAGGTACGTTGTATAAGCAATCATGTATTTTCGGGTTTTTACGACCTTCTTTTTGTATTTAAAAAAAAAAAGAAAAGATTTGTATAAAGAAAAAGAATTGCGAATCCAATATCTCAGTATCACAATTTCCTATGTAAGCAAATATGTTATGAGCAACCGTATATAGTGCTATATAAAATCGAGTATATATATATATATATATATATATATATGTGTGTGTGTGTGTGTGTGTGTGTGTGTGAAATGTGTATGTACAGAAATATAAATATCTATCTATATATATATATATATATATATATATTGAATTTGTTATATATATTATATTATTTATAAATTATGTATGCGCGGTACTTTTTTGAAAGCGCTCAATATCAGTGATAGAGCTAGCATACACACATCAAACTGAATATATATATATATATATATATATATATATATATATATATATATATATATACGCACTTCAAAAAAGATGTTCGAGTAGTCTAACGGTTAGTGATTTTACGAAAGAAAAAATCCTCGAACAGAGTTCGAATTCTGGCCGAGTTCACTATGTTCCATTTCGCCACAGTAATCTTAGATAAAGTATAGTCTGAACTAAGTTTCAAATATTATTTCTTAATATGAATCAATCACTTCTTTGGTTTAAATAACTATGGGTTACACAGTATATATATATATATATATATATATATATATATATATATATATATATATATATATATTGTTAAAAACAACAAGCATTTGATGTTCTTTAATTTTTATGACCAAGGAGGAAATTCCTACAAAAAATTTCGGAAGTTCAAAAAACAAAATATATGGTTCAAGCATTGGACTTAGTCATTATTTTGGTAATGTTTAGGAGTCAGTCAGTTAAGTGTCATACGTGATACACGCTTTGGGCGATCATGTCTCGAAAGTGACAAAGCTGACTGGGCAGAAATCTATCTCGCAGTAGACTGCCATTGTATTCTGCAGGAAACTGATTGCCAGCCAAGACTATAAAACTCAATCTGTCTTATTATTTAACCCATAACTGGAGGAAAGAGATGGATTAATACATTTCCCAAGAGAATTGTTCGTAAGTGAATGCAAAGAATTCAAATGGAATTCGAACTCGGCTCCTTAATTTGTCTTTCCGAGTTGATATCCACTGCACCGCAACGCACATCCAAGTTTAGGAGTAGCTACCTAATATTAATATGATCCTTATGCTGATTTATTAATGTGTTGTGTGATGGCGCCTATGATCCGATAGTTAGCAGGTGAGTTTCCGTGAGAGTGTAGTTGTAGTATATTCTATGTAAGACATTTTAAAAGCCACTATCCTCAAATATATATTTAAAAAAAACACCACGCTTACGTCGCAACACTCTTTGACTACATCAAAACACTCACTAGTTTTACGAAACTCATAAATTGCTTCTAACTACCCTGACGATGATTTAAGAAAGTCTTGAACCATATTTCTTGCACAATGTTTTCCAAAATGAACTTCGAACAGTTTCTGATGGAATTTCCTCCTTGTCTGAGAAGGATTCATTATAATTTGGAAAAAATAATCATTAAAAATAATCAACACAAAATGTCTGCTATTTTTAATAATATTTCTCTTAAAGAACATTTGCTGCCTAAATGCAGCTTATATATATATATATATATAGGGTGCGATGGATAAAGTTTTGCCTAAATTACGCAAAAATGAAAATGAAAATGAAACCACACAAAATAATAAAAAACAAGAACAGATATAGAGATAGAAAATGTAAGTTATATTGAACAAAAATAAACAAACTGGAATGCGGGCTAGTCAATTCAGGAATATTATCAGTAGAAATCAATATATATATATATTGAATTGAAATAGTAGGTCCGAGTAATGAGTCTATATCCAAACAACTCTAACTTACTCTGCACCAACTTACTGACCAATTGCTTACAGCTACTCTCTCAACTATATTTAGTTGCCCCTCCCACTAAGGGCAACATGTGACACATGGTCAGTTATAAGTGGGGTTTCCGGGCTATATGGCCCGGCCAAAGGATGTCTGTCTATTTTTGCCCAGTCGTGATTCTACCCTTCGGCGGAACCACGACTGGGTTACTGCTCCCTGCTCGAAAACAGAGAGCGCCCTCTACCGGAAGGCAGAGAGCCGATAGTGTCACAGTCGTAGTAGCAGAGGCAAATGCCAACTACGCTCTCAACTGCCGTTCTCTGTACAGGCAGGATTATATATACACATCAGGCTAGTCTATTCAAAAGTAGTGATCCCTAACAATAACACAGACATGTCATTTTAACAGACATATTTACTATAATTAAACAAAAAATATCTTGAAATACAAAAGAGTAAATTTATTCTCGCCATTGCCTCCAGACTACCTCGGAATCTCCTGCAACTCTTCTGGACAATCTACTTGTTTAAATTGGTGAATGCTGCCATAATCCTTGCTTTCACTTTTTGGTGTTACGAGGGCTTTTGTCGTTCTCTCGCTCAACTGCGTCCCACGCATAATAATCAAGAGGTTTACAGTCTGGGGAGTTAATAGGCCCAATGCAAGGTTGATGTGGCCACAGAAATTGTCTGACAACGACTTGATTCTGTGGCATGGTGCAGAAACTTGTTGCAAGACATAGGTTTTCCAGCAGCTACTCTTTCAACCCAGGGCAGCACAACATTCTCAAGGCATTGTAGGTCTCTGTGTTCAGTCTGAGGCCCTGTAAAAAGATCAATGAAGGTACAATGTCGACATCAAGAGTGATCACTCCGATTACATTCGTAACCAGCATTTGACTAATTCAGCGCTTTCCATATTTTCTAGACTAACCTCAGAATATTTCGAAATGTTCCTACTTGGGCTTCCGGCACAAATGTTAAACATTACACATTGTGATTTTTTTCACAGACTATGCCCAACTGACTCCACTATATACTGTGCAGTCTACAAAATAAAAAACAGTGTGCATGTGCGAAGTTAAAAAAAATATATAATGGCGAAAATTTACCCATCGCATCATATATATATATATATATATATATATATATATATATATATATACTAGCATTATAGCCCGGCGTTCCTCGGGTGTAATGAAAATTTTAAAACTAATCCCTGGTCCTAGAGCTCAGACTCTTTGGACGTTAGCACGAAAAACTGAAAAGCAATAGTTCTTTCCAGTTAAAGCGAAACCGTAGACTGAAAGAAAAATGAAGTCAAATTTTGATTTCCTGGTATCGATATCAAATAAGTTGTTTCGTCGTAAACGGAATTTTTAAAGCTAAATAAGTCATCTGAGTAAATGGTATCATGGCTAAGACTAAGTACTACAATTATACCTACTAAGAGCCAAACCCGAAACAAAAACTAAAATAAAATGGCTGAAAAAAATACAGATATACACGCAGATAAACAGACACACACACAAACATCTTGCCTTTTATATATATATATATATATTATCGATTTTCAGCACTATTGTAAGAAATGCAACCTTGAAACTTCTGAATATCGTTTCTTATGTCTTTGTCTATGAGTGTATCAAATTTGTTTAAAATCGGACCACTCCTTCTACAAACCGATTTTTTCGATTATCGATTTTCGATATTTATCGGGAGTACCTCGGCACAAAACCTACCTAAGAACACTCGTAGACGCTTATAGTACAACTGTGTAAAGTTTCAAGAAAATCGGTTCAGCCGTTTCGGAGTCTATAGGTAACGGACACACACAGACACAGACACAGACAAAGTTTTATTTATAAATAAGTTTATATATATATATATATATATATATATATTGTGTTTATTTTATTTTTTAACATATATATATATATATGTAGGTACATAAAACAAATGTTGACAAGAGAGCGGCGGTCAGAAAGCACTGCCTGACCCCCCTAGCTTGGGTCCTCTATGTCTTGTCGGGGGTTACAATCTAGAGCGTGAGCTGTGCAAGTATTGTTCTGTATGTATTTTTTGTAAATTATTGCCATACAAATGCCAATAATTTTATTTTTAATCTTTAGTAAATCTAAACAAATGTTTTATACTATAGATCAGCTAACACAAAGTTCGAGAGAGACTCTAGGTAGATGTTACTGTTAAAATGGTTATGATGTGTGATAGAAACGAAAGAAAAGTTAGCAATTGAAGAGAAAAAAATTACTTTGCATGACAAAAGGAACCAGCAACAGGCCTACGAGGATGCATTTCTATATAAAAAAAAAGTCAACAAAAGGTTAAAACTTATAGTAAGGGGTTCTACTGTGTCCTACTTGTTAATACAAAAATGTTTTGGTGCATGAAGTAGTTGTAAAATTTTAAAATAGAACGTTTGGAAGATTCTAGATCATTCCAGTATATTCGAGAAAATCTAGATGATTCTATAAATTTGCTAATTAGGTGATATCCCCTATAAAATAGGTTTTATGAAGAGAGTTTTCAGTTGTTAAAAGGGAATTTCTTGTATTATCAACTCCGGCTTTGATTCACGGATTATTATATACAGCCGAAAGAATTTCTATGAAAAGTTACCGACCAACTAAAACCCAAAAAGAGGACCTTCTGGAACTAAACTGATAAATATTGTTTTTGAATATTTTCATTGACCAAACTAAAAATTAATCTATACATATATATACATATTTGAGGATTTACAGTAACAGCACATACAATACTTGACCCTCACCTTTCCTCCTCCCTCGCAACACTTCGCCAGTAAACTCTGTTTTTTTTTTTTTGTTTTGAATGCCACAATTGTATATTTTGTATATATTTTATTTTTTGTTTTTTTAGTAAATTAAATAGTTGTTTGTGATTTAGCTCTATGTTTTGGTAAATCATTTTCTTTTCTTTTGTTACAACTTCTAACACGTTACACTACCAATTGATTCAATATAAGCGCTCCACTTAATATCAGCGGAAAACGTTAGACGAAGAGATGTAATGTTTTAATCTGGCTCATTCAACAAGCATTCTCAATATGGATGAGCAGCTCTTGCAATAATAATCCTAAATATTGCGCACTTATTTCATTGCAATGTTCGTTTATTTTCATATTTCTCTCTATTTCTATTCATTTAATGATAGTTTATTTAGTTTTAAGACTTTAAAAATTTGTTTTATTTGAAAAACTTCTATAAAATGCAAGTCTATTTTATGCGCCGTATAGTAGGAATAAAAACTTACATCAATTTTGTTTAAACACAAGGGAGGACATCTTTATATAAAATGCAGCTGAAGCAATCTCATGACTATTTTATCAATTTTAACAACTTAGAAGTCGAGATTCTAATTTTATGAAAGAAAGATCCTTTTAATAGATTACAGCCTAATAAAAAGGTACAGAAAATGATTGCGGGGAAAAACAGCGAAAGAAAAGATATTAAGGAAAAAGACAGAAAACTAGTAAAAAAAAAAAAAAAAAGGAAAAAAGTTACTGCTTAAAATGTTGAGAAGATTCATTATCATTGCAGACTTGTCCAGATTATTGAACTCATTTGGTTTTTTTATTACTAAATTGTTTCTGAGGAGCGTTTTTACAGGTTCTGTCCGGTGGATTTCGTCGCATTTTCGATTTTATTTATTGAACAGCAGGAAGAGATAAACAGAAAGACGTTTCGTGTATAAATCTATGCACCACCTGTTTTCGTTTAAAATAAACATGTCTCTTTCTTTATTGGTTGTATTGTAGAGTAAGGAGATGGTTAATGTTTCTTTGATACGACCTTGTGTCAGACATAACCGAACTCCCTACAGCTTATAGAATTTATGCAGAATTATCATCATAGAATTATCAGAAGATTGGTTGTCGGCAGGATGGAATGTGTGGAATAGACTGGCATACTGTAAGAATAAAATATACAGTTTTCATGTTAAAATAGAAATTTGTTAAAAGGAAAGAATAACACAGGTTGTAGAAGTTAATGTTTAATTAGAAACATTATTAAGAACTTAAGGGTAGAGTTCTTGTTCATTTGTTCTCGGCGTGGAGTGAAAAAGAAGAAAAGAGAATCGGAAGAAGAGGTCAAATGAAACTATAACGTGCCCTGCATCCGGGTCGGCTTCTTGAATTTTCTTTCGTGACATTGCCACGAAGTCCTCAGCTAACCACTCCCATGTCGACTGACTTTTGACAGGTTAGCGTCGTTGTTTAAATAGTTAAACTTCTCATGATGCCGGCTCCAGCGAAGCTTTTCACATCTAGGCGTGAAAATACGTCATATATGAATTTTTCTGTTTTTAATCCAATCAGGATTCAGAATTTGCTTTTCGCACTGACTTGTGAATTTTTCTTAGTTGGGTTTTTCCACAATGCTTTTAGTTCTTTATTTCTTATCCCTACAGTATCCCGCAGAACTCTTCGGCCGAAACACTGTAATATCGTTTTCCAAACAATTCTTCTAATGATAATTCTTCTTCTTTTATGTGCCGTGTCCCTTCAGGACGTAAGCGATCACGGCTTTTCACCTCCCCCAATCCGTTGTAGATCTTAACACCTTTTCTCTTTGTATTTCTCCCAAACCCTGTTCCGTCATGCACTTGCTCAAGCCCATCAAGTATGTCAGCTGTTGCTTTCCCCTGTCTCTCTTTCCCTCTATCCACAAGTATCAGATTCTCCAAGCGCTCTTTCCTCATTATGTGTCCCAGAAGCTTCAGCTTTCTTTTCCTGATGTTAAGTATAAGTTTCCTTTGCGTTTGCATTCTCTCCAAAACTCACATGTTCGGTCCATCTTATTCTCAGTATCCTTCTGTAGAACTACATTTCGGTTGCAACAAGTATTACCTTCATCTTTGATGAGATTTTCTAACATTATCTGTCATAAAAGAGGACAGATATCACATGATAGTCTATGACTGTTTTCTTTGTTTCCTATGAATTTTTCTTGTCTCTCAATATTATGCTTAGCTTTTGGAATGCTTTCTTGAACAGGCCAACACAACTTTCATAGTAACACTTTCCATACTCGTCTCAAAATTATAGGCAATATCTCAACAAATTAATAACATGAATCTTCCTCTTTTCAATTCTATAGATGGTACCATTAAACTCAGAAATAAAAGCAGATAACCGATGTTTTTTTTTTCTTCGGAATAGTTACATAATGATTGCCATAAAAAAAAAACACCTGTTCCGTCTCTGTGTCTCCTTTTACATCCTTTTCTGAACATGGATGATCATATCTCTCTAAAACTACTCCCGAGAGGACGCTTTCTTGATCGCTACAGTGTTTAGCTGTTCATGCCTACGAACGACTGTCTCTTTCTGATGTGAAGTGTCTTTTTTCTTTACATTTTCCTTAATCTTTTCTCATTACTTACACACTTCCGCCATGGAATTCTCAGCATTCTCTTGTAGAACGAATCTCTGCTGCTTGAAGTTTTCTGTTCGTTTGTCAGGTAATTATCCAGTATTCACCGCATATATAAGAAGTTTGATATTTCATAGAAGTTCAACATTATTTCTTTTTCATTTAACATTTCTCCGTACTCTTTGGAAATCATCTTTTGCTTTTCCAATGAGCCTTCAAATTTCAGTCTCACATTTTCCATCATCAGTTAAACACTACCCGGATGTTTATGTTTAATTTCGATGTTTTCAATTTGTCGCTCGCATCTTGGGCTCACATTTATTTGGCCTTTTCTTTTGCTGGCAGCCATACATTCTGTCTTTTTACAATTGATGGTTAGTCCTTTCTTATCTCTTTCTCTTACTGTCTTTAGAACAGCGTACATTTTTCTTTCTGTATCTACAGTCCTGAGTATGACGGTAAACTACATACGGCAGTAAGTCCTCTGATCAGGAATTTTTAAGGAGCTTGGATCACTGTTAGGGTCCAAGCTATGGGCAAATAGTGAACACCTGAAACACTATAAATGAGAAAATGGAAACAGTCAACCATGTAATCAGAGATCAAGTTAATTTATAAAAAAAAGAGTAGGCATGATTGGGTAGGGAATATGATCCACTAAAAATTTACAACTTACCTGCTTTGTTTCCATCCTCATTACTGGACCATGGACAAATAAACCAATGCTCTCTGCTGGTGTCATCAGACCAGCGTCGCCTCGGTCTTTATCTCCTGCCATCGATGAGTCCCTCCTAGGTGAGTTATGAAACATGATGGCATGGCTAAAGTAATTCAAATGATGTTCAAGTGGCAGGGTTAGAGGTGAAAAGAGAAAGAGCAGGAGAAGGATGTGAACACAGGAGTGAAGACAGTTACGAAGGTAGAAAGAAAGGAAAAGAACAAGATACATGGGGTGGTGTGGAAAGGGCTGGAGTTAAGTGGATAAGAGATGGGAATTGATTTTGCATTTAAATTCATGGCGGTTAAAGCCGTCGGGAAAGCAAGTATATGGAAGGGAGAAAAGAAGCTGGTGGAGTAGAATTGGTTGATCTAACTGTAAAAGGGTGGGACCTTGATGCCAGTCTAGTTGCCTGAGTAAATTCTTGTGGAGAGAGCACCAGTGACCTATGTTCTTCGGAGCAGAAGTCATAAAAATGTTTGTAGAAGTGACAGAGGGAGGCCACATGCCGTCGATAAGAAAGTAGCTGGAGTCGAAATGCCAGGTCGGGAACAATCCAGTATTCATTTCTGTCTTTTACCTCCTCTCTTAACGACCACAATATTCTTAATCATTCTCTGATTCTATCTCTTTTGATCAGTCAATCAATTAAGGGTCATACGTGAGACACGCTTGGGCACCTCGACGTGGTGTAATGGTTAGCAAGCTTGTCTCGCTGGAACCATTAGATTTGAGTAGTGAGTTCGATCCTCACTGAGTGATCCATACTTTCGACCTTGGGTCACATCTAAGCTGCGATTAGAAAATCTCCATACGTGATACACGCTTGGGTGATCGTATTTCGAAAGAGAAATGACTGATATTTTTTTATGTAGTATACATGTAAAAGTACAATAAAGATTTTGGAAATTCAAAATTCCTTACTTGTCTATATTTCTGAGATGAGGTTTTTACATAATTCGGACTGTTTTCCTCATCTTTATTGTCACATCCACTGGGCCATGTATCCTTAAGGGACTTGACCCAAAGAGCTGCGAATTCAATACCTGGCGATAGCAGTTGCGATCAAAAAATTTGAGTTGAGTTAAATGGAGGTAACTGAGATATCCGGCAATGGCGTGAACAAGAACAATCTAACCTAGTGATCAAAATAAAGTGTTCGGTTCAATCAGCTGAAGAATGTCGGAGCGTACAGCAGCCGAAACGTCGTGAATATGGCAATAAATTTGAGGACAACTGTCCGAATTAAGCAAATAATGTTACAAATTCTTGTTTAAGCTTCCTTGGTGCTTGTTATTGAATTTTGTTTTTAACTGTCAATATATTATTAAAATTCACCAAACCAAGAAAGAAATTGAATGACAAATACAAACCTTCCATACCACAAGAATTCCAGGTGAAAACAGTTGACACGATTCCTGGGCGGCTTGAGAATCTGATAGCCAAATCTGATGGGCATACTGAAATTTAAATAAAGCCTCATGCTAAACACTTTCGTCTCATATCCAATTTTTGTAAAAAATATAGTTAATAATTAAATTACAATTATCTTAAAATTGGGAGTTACTTTTCAATAACCCTTTATATATATATATATATATATATATATATATATATATATATAATAGTTGTGTATTTGGGTAGAAATGTCTTCCTAATACTTGGTACCAACTTTAATATGCAACATGATTATCGAAAGAACAAATGCACACCTTTAATTGCAAAAATATAAAACAACTTTTCAAAATAATAGAAACGGCTATCATAATAAATCTATACGAACATCAACTTTGAACACGGCAATCATGTGGTGACCGTATTCAAGTATTACACTTATGTTTTCCTCTCAGAAAGTTATACATCTTTTGCAAGAACCTTCAAAATAGCTAATCGATTAACTGAAAAAGCTTAGAAAGACAATTTCTACTTGAGACAATTTCTCCTATATACCTACTACACCCAAAAAAGAAAATTCTTTTTCATAAACAAAAAAAAACAATAAAAGAAACAGAATTACAGTTACCAGTCAGTTTAATGAAACTCTCCCTCTCTCTCTCTCTCTCTCTCTCTCTCTCTCTCTTACACACACACACACACACACCGGATGGACAAAATAATGGAAACACCTGGAATTTTGAAGCAAACTTATCAGTAATTACAGCTTGAGTTCTCGTACAAAGTTTGAATTACTTTCATTGGGATTTTATCCATAATTCAGCAAAAACAGCCTCTAATTCTTTCAATGATGATTGTGGAGGACGTTGACTCCTTACTTGCTTTTCTAAAAGGAACCATAATTTTTTAATGATGTTGAGATCTGGTGACTGTGATGGACAGATAAGATGTTCTACTTCATTAGAATATTTCTCGTGCCATTCAGCTACAACGTTAACAATATGAATGGGTGCACAATCATCCTGAAAGATAGCATTTTCTTTGGAAAACAGTTCCTAAAACATAGGATGAAGTTGATTACTTAAAATTCTTAAATATTCCTAGGGGTTGATTTTAATAAACACTTTTGAATAAAACAACAAACAAACAATTTTTTAAAGAAACAACAAACAAATAATTTTAGCAAAAAGAAAAGAAAGAAATAATACTTACATTAAATCAGCGAACATAAAAATAAATAAGATTTTGACAGTTTAATCAAACTTTCCAAATTATGCTATTATGCTACTAAATACTAAATATTTCCCATTATTTCGTCCATCGTTATATATATATATATATAATGTCAAAAAACTCCGAAATTTACATTCGTTGAATGGCCATTTCAGCAAGAAAATTCTTGCTTTATCAGCAACTACCGAAAACAAAAATTTATTAAATCAAATATGGAACAAAATTTCTATACCGGAAGAAGCCCAAAAACATATTCATAAACACGCACCTTCATCAATTTTAATATTAACAGAGCCGTCAACCTTGATTAATTTTAACATTAATAAAATTAATATTAATAGAATCTGGTTTAGGGGATTTAACCTATCTGCTCATCCTTTTTGGATTTAACACACACACACACACACACACACACACACACACACACATATATATATATATATATATATATATTTCATAGATAATATAGACATACTGTGTCTATTTTGTTATCGGTTTTTTCCATCATTTTAATTAGTTCATTGATGTTAAATGAAATTCATCAAGGAAGCCGTTGTAGTTATTGATAACGTATGTACTTTCAATCTTTTCTAAGATCATCTTCGGGGGTCAATTACAATGTCAAACTCATTTAATGACATTTTACATTTCTCACAGTGTCCGGTCAGCATAATTGTATTGAAACGCTTGTTCTCAAAAGTTTTGTAATAATTTACAAAATACATTCACGCGTGTTTTCAGTGTCATTTGCTTTTTCTGCTATTGTTTCCCAATTTCGAAAAGATATCAAATTACAAGAAAATTCATATAAATTGAAAAGAAATTAGGAAACAGCAGCAATGGCAAATAACCCTGAAGAGTGAAGACATTATCATTATGCCCTCACGAAACTTCGAAATCGGTATGTGATAAGCTTTTCCACATATATAATAGAGTAACGATGTGGAATATTTTCTGAACCAAAATTGCTGACAGTTAGTGAAATACTGATAAAGACAGTTAGGCAGTCAGACTTTGTAATAAAGTGCGCGATATCAAAATGTAGATCATCAACAAAATTAGTATAAGTACAAGTTTGACGTTGTGGCGCAGTGGATATCGGGGAACCGAGTTCGAATTCCAGTTGAATTCCTTGCATTCACTTACGCGCAAATACCCTTGGGAAAGGTATTAATCCGTCTCTTCCCTCCAGTTATGGGTTAAATAATAGGACAAATTGGGTTCTATAGCCTTGGTCGGCAACCAGTCTATCGCAGAAAGCAATGGCAACCTACTGCGGGATAATCTTCTGCCCAGTCAGTCAGTCATGTCTCTTTCGAGACATGATCGCCCAAAGCGTGTATCGCGCATGGCACTTAACTGACTGACAAGTTTGACACTATGCTGATTGAAATTATCCTCAGCGTCCCGACTACAGAGATTCGTAGGCAGTTCTAGCCGTTTACTATTCAGTAAATGAAGAATGTAGCATCAATCAGGTAAGTGACAAACTTTTACTTGTTTTTAATTCTTTCTTTCTTTCTTTCTTTCTTTCTTTCTTTCTTCCTTTCTTCCTTTCTTTCTTTCATCCTTCCTTTCCTTTCTTTCCTTTCCTTTCTTTCTTTCTTTCTTTCTTTCCTTTCTTTCTTTCTTCCTTCCTTTCCTTTCTTTCTTTCTTTCCTTTCTTTCTTTCTTTCCTTCCTTTCTTTCTTTCTTTCTTTCTTTCTTCCTTTCTTTCTTTCTTGCTTTCTTTCTTTCTTTCTTTCTTTCTTTCCTTTCCTTTCTTTCTTTCTTTCTTTCTTTCTTTCTTTCTTTCTTTCTTTCCTTTCTTTCTTTCTTTCTTTCTTTCTTTCTTTCTTTCTTTCTTTCTTTCTTTCTTTCTTTCTTTGCTTTCTTTCTTTCTTGCTTTCTTTCTTTCTTTCCTTTCTTTCTTTCCTTTCTTTCTTTCTTTCTTTCTTTCTTTCTTTCTCTATATATGAGTAAATTCAATTAAAAGTGGATCTCTATTCTGATTAGTTAAATTGAACACACGCATAAATTTTTCTGTCTTACTTCATCCATAAATAGTAAACGTATTGTTTCTTATATGCAAATGAGAATCATTTTCACAATAATGAACTAATTTTGCCCGATGACGAGATAAAAATCTCAGAAATTAGAAATTTCCGTGTCGCAATGTAACTATTTTAATTTTTAATAAAAAAAAAACTAAATTTAATTATATATTACTTGTTCTTATATATATATATATATATATATATATATATATATATATATATATTAATGCAGGTTTCATTGAATAATATAGACAAGTTTTGTCTATTAATTTTGTGTAGGATCCGTTCATACCGTCTGATATACTTGATGGTGATGTCGTTAAAAGACAACAAAAAATCACAGTATTTGTTGAATTTTTTATCAGGTCTAAGCTTTCGGCTCACATAAGCCATTATCAAAGAGTAAATAATAACACACAGTAAACATAGAACATTTAAGCTATTAACAATAAAGATAATTGAATTGAAAATATAAGTCCATCCCTACCGTGGCGGATGGCCGAAGACAGTGACAAAATAGTGGTGTTGTGGTCCCTGGTCTGATTACAGACATTTGAGTACGTTGTTGGAAATATCGAAATTGATTGTATTCAAACCAGGTTTAAACTGTTTAATGTAGAAACCTGGTTTGAATACAATCAATTTCGATATTTCCAACAACGTACTCAAATGTCTGTAATCAGACCAGGGACCACAACACCACTATTTTGTCACTGTCTTCGGCCATCCGCCACGGTAGGGATGGACTTATATTTTCAATTCAATTATCTTTATTGTTAATAGCTTAAATGTTCTATGTTTACTGTGTGTTATTATTTACTCTTTGATAATGGCTTATGTGAGCCGAAAGCTTAGACCTGATAAAAAATTCAACAAATACTGTGATTTTTTGTTGTCTTTTAACGACATCACCATCAAGTATATCAGACGGTATGAACGGATCCTACACAAAATTAATAGACAAAACTTGTCTATATTATTCAATGAAACCTGCATTAATGAAAAAATGCTGCCAAAATATACACAATATATATATATATATATATATATATATATAGGCAGCAAACCTTTTATTAAAATTTCATTAAAGACGACTGACAAGGTTCTTCGATTAAAATTTTTATTTAATTTTCTTCTGTTGGTAGTTTTACATTTCTGGACAAAACCATGTAAAAATTATCGGATTGCTCTATATGTCTAAGCGCTTTCGGTTATTTTTTTTATCCATTATCAAGGATGATTTTTATATATCTATCTCGTGTTATAGGAATTTTTTGTTTATTTTCCAAACACAGTCAGCACGTTGTGTCCGTGTTCATAGAGGATGTTATATATAATAAACGACTTCATGCTTTCAACTCCCACTTTTGCTACTCTTTCACTAAAGTACCCAATATACTTTCCCTCTCCGTCTTTCCTTTGCCTTAATGAACTGCATGCTTTTCCATTTCCCTCCTCTCTATGTTTCTCTGTTCTCTCCTTCTTAAAAAGCTACTTAACTTTCTTTGTTTTCTCATTCCACTCTCTGATTAACTACGCTACTTTTCTCCGCACTCATTTCTCTTAATCTCCAAATAAACAAACGAACTGTCTTTTCACTTGTTCCGCAAAGTGTCATAACTGGAACAGTGCACACATTTCATTACACTGATTAGCAAGGCGTAATTTATCTTTGAAGTCTTCTCCGTTAACCGATCTGAAAAATGATTCTCTTAAAGCAGACAGGACCGAACAACAACAAAAAGAAGAAGCAAAATCTACATCTAACCACTTTTATCCTATCAACAATTTTAATGCGATGCTTGCTTTGTATTTTCCCTACATGCGGAGGGGCATTAACTGTCACTCATCTTCGAATAGCCGAAGTGAGTGTTTTTATCCCCATATTAACGAGATATACGTGTTGAAGTATTTTTGCGGTGTAGAGAACCTACACTCGCCTGGCTAGTCATTAGTTATCCCATTAATCGAATCGCCAAATAGTGGCTTCCGGAATCCCTTTTTATCTCCATATTAACGGAATATAATTGTTAAAGTATTTTTCCGGTGTAGAGCACCTACACTCACCTGGCTAGCCATTGGTTATCCCATTAAACAAATCGAATCACCTAATTGTGGCTTCCGGAGACCCTTAAATATTCGATTTCATATTGAATTGTTGCTGCGTTGAGAAACCTTTTAAATGCTGTTTGACTAGGGTTGCTACCCTAAGGAGGAAAAAGAAGAAGGAAAGAAAGCGTCGGCCCAACGAGTCCCTGGAGAAAGAAGCTTTCGGCTACAGGGACCCTGAATTGCCTGCCTCCCACCAATTCGAATGTAAAAGAACGCCATTTGTATTTTCGCCTTCTTTTAAGTTTTTTTTTCTTTTTAATCATTTCACCCCGAGCAAGGCGGAAACGCCACTGATGTGCAGGGGGTTACATAAATGTAAAAAGATTAATTAGAAAAGAGTGAGGAGTACAAACTAGTTAGAAAGGAACAACGGAAAGCTGAGAAAGCAGGTGCGATGACAGATATATAGGTGGAGAGAAAGGGAAGGTTATACAGGGGGGGAGAGAGCTAGAGTCCAGTGGTTAGTAGATGAGTATTGACTTTGCATTTAAATTTCTGGAGGTTGTGGCCGTCAGGAAAGCAAGAATACGGGAGCGAGTTCCACAGGCGGGAAGTGCGAGAGAAGAAGCGTATTCGGAGAGGACCTCACATTTCAAGTACTGATAATAATAATTTTTTTAACCTTAGAAACTTGTGATAGCCATTGATAGATTATGAGAATAGCATTCTCCTTCTCTCCTTACAATTTCTTGTCATGACACCCTCTGCTACTTTCTCCTTTATATAAATATCCGCACCAGTTCTATCTATTACTTTTAATTTGAAATCACCCTACAATCATTTCACTGCTGTATATCAATTTCCATGGTAAGAGCTCAAATGAATTAAATTCCTTACTTTCACAAGTTCAGACCTTTTAAAGCTAAAATTCTCGATGTCATGTACAGAGGAACAAACCATCCTCGTTCCATTCAAATTCCATTGGTAAGAAGAGGCGCTTCTTTGTGGAATAAACTTTCGATAAGTGTTGTGGAGTAGTTTTCGCACTGAAGGTTATAATCGTGCTAAGTCGGTTGCTAATCGACTTAACGTACCCAAAATGTTTGGAACGTGCTAATCTTCCACTGACTCCTTAATATTCGGCTAACTGCCGACTAATATCAAAGGCCTAGTAGTTCTACTGAACTCCAATAGAACTCTAAAGAACTCCTGTGAACTTCCCAAGAACTCCTAAGAACTTTTCTAGAATTTCCTGTTAACTCTTATTAATATAGGAGGGAGAGACCATTATCTGAGGAATAGGTGTGTTTCCCCATAACAATAAGATACTAACTTTCACAGCTAAGAACCAACATACTACGCAAATTGCAGCGAACCAACTGTGCGTTTTATTCTGTTATCTCCGTCCCCTCGTTACACTTAGGCCTTGTATAAGGTAAATATGGAGGTTGTAGCCGTCAGGAAAGCAAGAATACGGGAGCGAGTTCCACAGGCAGTACTTTTTGTTTGTGTTTGTAAAGCACACCTTCCTTTTTCCCTCTTGGCTAATTTGTGTCTTGGTTGCAATATTTTAATTGTAAGTTCCGCGATCAGTTTTGACGCTAAAATACCTATACTTTTAGCAGTTCTACTGCCTTTATTGTACATATTTCTAATGCTCATCATTTATTGAACTGTACATGTTAAATGTGAAAACCTTTTTATGTATTTTAATATTGTATGTTATAATAAATAATTCTGTAATTGAGACGCATGCATTTTTAATCTTATTTGTTTTGCCGCTGTGAACACGTGGTAATACGTTAAGAGAGAAGGTTAAATTATACCACCAACAAGAATAAATTCTTATTCTGCTAGAGTTGAATGCGTTGTTTTTTGGTGAAAAAAAAGAATTCTTTTATTCTGCTAAAATTACGCGTTTAATTCTTTTATTCTTCTAAAATTATACGCATAATTCTTTTAATACATGTGATTTTCGAAGTTTTCTTTGAAAAAAATATACTAAATATTACTTTTAGTGGATACTCGTATTTGAGGAGACGCTCGTTTACTTATTTAACAAAATATTCATTTATCTTTATCCACGACCCTGAATATTTGAGAAATCTTGTTTGAGAAAAATATGCGTTCTCCGACAGGTTTAAAACTTACCTTTACGGTAATCATCATTAGACGTGATGAGCTTTGACTTCGCAGCTGTAGAGTAAGTCGATGACCAACCAATGTTGAAGAGTGCCTTTAAACAAATACGCGTAACCAGTACAAATAACGTTTAAGTAATAAAAATCTGTCCGATTTAAAAATAAAATATCCACCACCTTCTTTTTCAAACTGCCTTGTGTATATTACGATACGAAACTAAGAAAATATGCATAATTCAAGAGTCAGAAAAAATCAGTCTTTAAAGGCACTATTTGGTCTTGCTTGGTCATCGACGCACCCTGTCATTCAGAACATAAGAGGTCATTGTAGGTAAAAAGAAAAGGATTTTAGAATAGGTAAAATAAGGAATACAAAAATATTTCAAATAAAAATATTAAGTTGGGAAAGTATTCGGGAATTCGGAAAATAAACTTAGAATTTAGAATTAGTTTTCCCTTTCTTGGTCTTAATTCAAATCCCCTCTCAAGACAGACTGCTTACTACTAATAGTTTCTGTCTCTTATATCAGTGATTACATCATATCATAACACATTATTTGCATTTTTCCAACGTTGACACGCTGCAAATGCGTGCTTATCTTATTGTTTCCGACAATCAAAACACACTTCTCGTCTAAAATACAATTCATTGTTTTATAACCCGAAATAATTTAATGTAAATTTATTCGCTTCTGACCTTGATACGTAGTTTTCAAAACAATCAAATATTTTCCTGACTTGAAGAACTTTGTACGCATTCCTAATTTTGACAACAATCACATATTTATCAAAACATTGTCTATTTTTCTTTTGCTAGCCAGTTTGCATAATATTACTGTTTCATAAAAATAATTACCAGTTCATATAATCTATAATAGAGACCCTCTGTATTAAAATCAACCAACCAGCAATCAACAAAACTTATTACGACTGTAGCAGCAACGTACTAAGTTGCATACAACAAGCATTTTAATCCCATTTTAAATTTTGACGAATTTCCAGTCAGTTCCCTTACTGATGTGGTTCCGATTGTGGGGCCACGAAAGAATAACTCGGACAATGGATAATAGGTTTAACATATTGTATTTAACAAGGAATTTTATAACTACAATAGTGGCAGTAAACCACGCCTACCTGGCGGGCTGCTCCCGGAACTACTACTCTGAGAGTATAAACCTTATGGTTTAAATAATGACTAGAAGAGTCCATAAGTGTCAGTAGGTACGCACCCACAACACTTACATTGAAACTCTTGTTTTGAAAAAATATTCTTTGTCTATATTTCTGAGATGAGGTAATATTTACACTATTTATATTATTCGGACTATTGTCATCAACTTTGTTGCCATTTGAATGACATTTTGGCCGTTGTACGCTCCAGCCTTCTTTAGAAATTTTCGAAGTAACTTACAGGGTTAGAGGAACATAACTCATAACTTTCAGAAAAAGCTCTAGGCAAGGAATAAGAATAATATAACTCAGTGAGTGAAATACAGGGTTCGGTTTGAAATTCCTAGCACCTGAAGAAGACCGGAACGTATAACGGCCGAAACGTCGTACAAATGACAAAAAAGTCCGGATAATGTAAATAGTGTAAAAAAAAATCTTTGTTGAATTTCAACTTAACTCCATGAAACTGATTAAAGAACTGAAAGGGACCAGTATCAAAATAGACATAATATGTTATTCAATGACTAGCATTATAGCCCGGCGTTGCTCGGGTGTAATGAAAGCTTTAAAACTAATCCATGGTCCTGGAGCTCAGACACTTTGGACGTTGGCACGAAAGACTAAAAAGCAATAGTTGTTTCCAGTCAAAGCGAAACCGTAGACTGAAAGAAAAATGAATGAATGTAAGTCAAATTTTGATTTCCTGGTATCGATATCAAATAACTTTTTTTGTCGTAAAATGAATTTTGAAGGCTAAATAAGTCCTCTGAGTAAACGGTATCATGGCTGAGACTAAGAACTACAATTATACCTACTTAGAGCCAAACCCGAAGCAAAAACTAAAATAAAAGGGCTGAAAAAATATACAGATATACAGGCAGATAAACAGACACACACACAAACATCTTGCCTTTTATATATATGTATATTATCGATTTTCTGCACTATTGTAAGAACTGCAACCTTGAAACTTCTGAATATCGTTTCTTATGTCTTTGTCTATGCGTGTATCAAATTTGATTAAAATCGGACCACTCCTTCTATAACCCGATTTTTTCGATTATAGATTTTCGATATTTATCGGGGGTACCTCGACACAAAACCTAGCTAAGAACACTTGCAGAAACTTATAGTACAACTGTGTAAATTTTCAAGAAAATCGGTTCAGCCGTTTCGGAGTCTATAGGTAACGGACATACTTATAGCGAAACACACCTATTCCTCAGATAATGAACTCTCCCTCTTATATTAGTAAGAGTTAACAGGAAGTTCTTGAGAGTTTTTAGAAGTTCTTGAGAAGTTCTTGGGAAGTTCATAGTAGTTTCTTTAGAGTTCTATTGAAGTTCAGTAGAACGACTAGGCAGTTGATATTAGTCGGCTTTCAGTGGAAGATTACCAAGTTCCTAACATTTTGGGTACGTTAAGTCGATTAGCAACCGACATAGCCCGATTATAACCTTCCGTGCGAAAACTACTCCACAACAAAGAGAGAAAGAGAGAATGAAACCATGGCACAAGTTTACTTTTGCAGGTGCTGGTACAATTGAATTATTTCATTCAACTCCGGCCCCATCCGCGAATATTCTTTTTCAAGCCATTTTTTTTTTTTTTTTGTGAGGCACAATTCTTTCGTTTCACGGAATAAGTCGTTTTTAATGAAAAAAAGGAACACTTATACTTAGAACCTAAAAGGAAGTTAAAATTCCTTATGTAGATACAAGACAATGAAAATACAATTCCTTATAAAAATACAATTTTATACTCACGGGACTGGATGCATAGATGTGCAGAATGAAGGAAAGATTGTAAAACCTGCCTAACGAGCTTGCGTAAATGAATGGAAGCGCACTGTATGCGAGGGTTAGAAACGTAACATATATTCTTCTGGGCTCCAAAGGAAGTTGTGGCGAGTCATGGACCGAAAGAATGCTGAGCATAAAATATGAAAACCATGAAGTAACTTGTGATTCTTCTTTTTTCTTCTGTTATCTCACTCTAACCCCGCTTTGCCATCTCTCTGCTGAAGTCTATCAAGTATGGCACGCGTTGCTTTCCCTTGCCTCTTCTTCCGTCTATCCGTCCCGTGAGCATCAAATTCTTTGAACCGTCTTACCTCATTACATGTCCAGAAACTTCAACTGTCTTTTCTTCATGTTAAGTATCAATTTCTTTTTCGTGTCCATCCACTCTAAAACCTCGTTCAATGTTCTGTCAATGGTATCCTCAGTATTTATCTGTAGAATCACATTTCTTCAAGTCTTTCCTTCATTTTCGACGAAATTATTCAGCATTCAATGCCATACTAAAAGACAGACACCACATAATAATCCAGTCCACTCTTCTTTGTTACCAGGCGATAATACTCTATTCAGCTTCTGAAATGCATCCTTCGCCATATCGATAGGCCTTCGGATGTCAGTGCTAGAACACTTTCCAGTTATATTGTGGAACCTCTTTACGTACGCATCCACATACTCGCATAGATTCATACATACCACGGCAGCTTTGTCAAGTAATGATTGGTTAATTTTTAGCCAATCAAGTTGTTTGCACGTGAAAACCGAGTTTTCCCGCGCAGTTAAGCTGATCCAACTGGCGACTAATTAACCGGCATCCACGGGTTGCATCTTCAGTGAGACCCCAACTGCCTTGAGCAGTTGTTGGAAACATACATTATAATTCTCACACTCACATACATCTTCCACGAGCCCCAGCTGCAGAAACACGCGTCATAATCCTCACTAACATTCTAACCGCATTGATCCCGACTGCAGGTAGCAAAATCCTCTCTCACACACGCGCACAACCTTGGTGAGAATTCAGCTGCCAAAAAATCCATGTCAGTTGAAGACGCACCTTCACTCACAGAGATGTTAAACACCAACATACAACTTCATCGGGACCCTAACGGCAGAAGGTAGTTGCGGAAACATGTGACAACCATCAATACACACCTTCAAACTTTCTTCTAGTACCTTCACAACGACATACTAACTCAGCATATGTTACAGATCATTTTCCAAGAACATCTTCCGAGAACATATTCTAAGAACATTATCTAAGATTATTTTAGAATATATCTTAAAGACAATCTTCAGAATGATTAACTTTTGATTGAACTCAATCTTAGTAGTCCAAGAGAAGTAACTCTTGACTATTTTTCATGATTCACTTAAATGTATTCTTTTCTCTAATGAATGTAAAATTGTTAATACATATTTGTTCTTAAAAATGTGTCGCTGGTTTTGTTTCTGAGTTTTGTGTTTATGTTTTCTAATCATAAATTTAAATAATATGTGGTGGACTGCTTGTCAGCTCAATACAATATAAATTTCTATACTTGCATGATTTTAGTATCCCCGACTTATAGCTGGCATTTTGGTCTCCCCTTTTTTACTGATCACCAAGCATTCAGTTGTCTTGTAGTTTATAAGTACTCCTTTCTTTCTACTTTCTAGATCGCCATATTTAAACATGTCTGCAAACTTGTCAGTTTCGTCTCTTTGCTCTGTAATACGTCTGAAAACATCAAAGAGTCTTTGACGCTACTTTTGCACGGACTGTAGCAAGGCATACCGAATGTGTAATATTGCTCAGAGATTATAGAAGCGACTTCGAAGAAAATAATGAAAGTAGATTAAATAATCAAAGGGAAAAGAAAGAAAGAAAACTAACGCCTGTTCATCTCACCGTTCTCGTTTTCTTTTCTTTTTAACGCGTCTTTGAAAAGTCGAAGAGAAAACATGAAGGATAAGTCAGTGTCATCTCAATATTATTTGAAGTCTTCGGAAGAGTCATTAAGTATTAAAAAAAAAGTTTTTCGGGTTCCTTTGTTTCCTTTCATAAGACGAATGACATAAAAGGCTGATATTTCTGACATTTTGGGACATGACTTGAAGACAAAAGTTGTAAGACTGACTCAGCCGGCAGTTCTTGCTATCCGTGTCCGACAATAGGTCAAGCGTTAAGTATCGATTTTCGGGGAAGAAAAATAGAAGACTTGAAAAATAAGGCATTAAAACCATCCAGATTTCTGCCTTATTAAAAATTAGTAAAAATATTGAAGACTTGCTGTCAGTTTATGATTTGATTTTACAATAATATTCAACCTGTACAAGAGCCAAGAGCCACTGTACTTTTTGGTTTTTGTCAAACTATTTCTTTGCTTGCCTCACGATTTTTACTTTACGGTGATAAAATGTTAATAAATTTCTTCTTGTTATTTGTTTTATATATTCTTATAAATATCTATTACTATATCACCACTATTTATGCAAATAAAATCATGCAACTCATATATAGATATAGGATTTTTGAATGTTTGTATCTTTATAGACATAACTGTCTATATTTCTGAGATGAGGTAGTATTTACAGTATTTGCATTATTCGGACTATTGTCCTCATCTTTGTTGCAATTTGTACGACGTTTCGGCCTTCTTCAGATACTAGGAATTTTGAACTGAGCTCTTTATTACAAACACTGGGATATATGAACTCAATGAAATACGTAGTAGTGCGTCTTTCGGTAGTCATGAGTTATCTCCCTCTAACCCTGTAAGTTACTTGTTCACCACTGCTGTAGCCTGGTATTGAATTCACACCTCTTTGGGTCAAGTCACGGGAACGTCTATATCCACTGGGCCATGTGTTCACTGATGTTTAGTAACCTTTTTTTTACCAGAGTTCATATTGCAATTTTTTTATGTTAATGGTTTTCTTTACTATGTTTTGATTTTAATGGTTTTCTTTAGTATTTTTTTATGGTAATGGTTTTTTTCTAGTACTTTTCTACCACAGCTCATATTACAATTTTGGACACTAATGATTTTCTCTGGCACTTCGTTTTACTGGTTTCCATATCGAATTCATAGACATATATACATTTATTTTGATGTAGTGGCAAAGTTTACACTTCGTGTCTCTCCAAATCTCTCTGTCAAAAGAACAGTTTTCCCTTGACACCGATATTATTTTATAGTCCCTTCAGTAATGTTTTGTTTACAACAATATTTGCCTTGTACAAGGCCTAAGTGTAACGAGGGGACGGAGATAAAACGCACAGTTGGTTCGCTGCAATTTGCGTAGTATGTTGGTTCTTAGCCGTGAAAGTTAGTATCTTATTGTTATGGGGAAACACACCTATTCCTCAGATAATGGTTTCTCCCTCCTATATTAATAAGAGTTAACAGGAAATTCTAGAAAAGTTCTTAGGAGTTCTTGGGAAGTTCACATGAGTTCTTTAGAGTTCTATTGGAGTTCAGTAGGCCTTTGATATTAGTCGGCAGTTAGCCGAATATTAAGGAGTCAGTGGAAGATTAGCACGTTCCAAACATTTTGGGTACGTTAAGTCGATTAGCAACCGACTTAGCACGATTATAACCTTCAGTGCGAAAACTACTCCACAACACTTATCGAAAGTTTATTTCACAAAGAAGCGCCTCTTCTTACCAATGGAATTTGAATGGAACGAGGATGGTTTGTTCCTCTGTACATGACATCGAGAATTTTAGCTTTAAAAGGTCTGAACTTGTGAAAGTAAGGAATTTAATTCATTTGAGCTCTTACCATGGAAATTGATATACAGCAGCGAAATGATTGTAGGGTGATTTCAAATTAAAAGTAATAGATAGAACTGGTGTGGATATTTATATAACGGAGAACGTAGCAGAGGGTGTCATGACAAGAAATTGTAAGGAGAGAAGGAGAATGCTATTCTCATAATCAATCAATGGCTATCACACGTTTCTAAGGTTAAAAAAATTATTATTATCAGTACTTGAAATGTGAGGTCCTCTCCGAATACGCTTCTTCTCTCGCACTTCCCGCCTGTGGAACTCGCTCCTGTATTCTTGCTTTCCTGACGGCTACAACCTTCAGAAATTTAAATGCAAAGTCAATACTCATCTACTAACCACTGTCCTCTAGCTCTCTCCCCACCCCTGTATAACCTTCCCTTTCTCTCCACCTATGTATCTGTCATCGCACCTGCTTTCTCAGCTTTCTATTGTTCCTTTCTAACTAGCTTGTACTCCTCACTCTTTTCTAATTAATCTTTTTACGTTTATGTAGCCCCCTGCACATCAGTGGCGTTTCCGCCTTGCTCGGGGTGAAATGATTAAACAAAAAAAATTAAAAGTAACTCTATTCTCTTCACTTTTTATAAATTTCACAATCTTGTGTGAAATCTTAATTTTTGACCAATAGGAAAAAGGATTGATTCCGTAGTGAAGGAAAAAGATGAAGTTAAACTTCGCGATACGATGTTAAATTAATTTTCTAACCAATGAAAGGAAGCGATTTAAAAAACTCGAGAGAAATTCACGAGCCAGTGACAAAAAGTCTTTTCCTATAGAAACAGAGAAAGAAAGTCGAATCAGTCATGTGGGATTGACATCAGACACCGCCAAAATGTGACAAAAGAAACTTCAATCCGTTGAAACGGACATGCCTCGACGACATACATTTCTTTTCCTTCTCTTTTTCCTTCTCGAGTACTATTTTTCGTTATCTCTTCCTCTTCGTCCTCACCATTCTCGCCGTCAACAAAGAAAAAGACGACGACAACAACAATAATAATGAGATACTTCAACTGATTTTTGCAAATTAACGTCGATAAGTATAATTTTTTTTATTGCTTTACATTCCTCTTCATTTTCTCGCCGGTAATAAGTTAGAAAAAATGAAACACATACTTTATTACAAACCAGTTAATCTGTTCCGCATATATATTTTGCTACAGCTAGAACTCTGGATTCACTTAACTCCTTACTAAACTTTCTCTTTGAACATTTACATAGTGATATCACTTCTTACAAATTGATGTTATTCTGTTCGGTCAATAAATTTCTACTTTAACATACAAACGAAATACTTTTATTCTTCCAACTTTCAACCTTCTGATGATTCTGATAACCTTAAGTTGCAGGGAGTTCGGTTATGTTTGGTACAAGGCCAATTTAATAATCATTCAAACCTTCTCTCTATTTCAGATATATCGACCGGATGGTCATGATTGTAATTCAGTTCTTATCCGTAGCTCAGAAGCACTGTAACATAATTTATTTCAAGCTGCTCTGCCATCTGTACCCAATTTAATGATGTCAGCTCTCCCCAATATGTCTTTGTCAGGCAGATAGATTCTTGGAGATATTCCAAAGTGTGCCAACAACAAAAGAGACAAATTGCTGCTTGGTATACTTCTCTGATTTTTCCAGCCAGGTATTATCTCTTAGCCAATGGCTCATAGTCGAGCATCTACGACCCCTCGCCGCACTCTGTTATGGGCTGGTTCGTTGTCGTGAATCTTTCTGTAACTTTGTCTTTTTAAATATAGAGGTGTTAACTCTACGCAAACCCTCCGTCTGAGGTGGTATTTTTCCTTCTTCTAGATCGGTTGCCATCTATAGACTCTGTAAGTCTGCCCTGCTAGAAGAGACTGATTCATAAATTTTCGAAAGTTCTTAGCACGTAAGTGAATGTAATTAAACTCTATTCGAATTTAATTCTATTCGATTCATGTAATTAAATTAATGATGTAATTAAACTCTATTCGAATTTAAATTCGGCTCTCAGATTCCTTAACCCAGGTTACAGGTGGCACTTTAGAATTTTAGATGTTCTTAACCCAAGGAACTGCAACGTCTATCAAGATCCATTCTATGGTATTCGGGTATACAAATTTAATGTAAAATTTATCTCCAAGATCTTGTCAGTTATAACTGTTATTGTTATTATTATTCGTATTGAGTAAAAAGCAGCATGCTAATAAATTAGATATGAAGTGGGTAAAACTGTACAAAACCCAATATGTCCATCATGATCACCAGTTAAATATGAGTGGTAGGACGGTAGATTTTGATATTAGTGGCGCATAAACTTGCAGGCAGGGCCTCAGTAAGAAATATCTTCAGGTCAGATCGTAAATCTTTTGCATGGTTATTTATGTCATTGTTAGTTGCTTTTATCTCAACATTTTGGTCGGTGTGGTCAACGACTTTCTTCATGTCTATTTATTCAGTTAACTTTCAGTGAATTTCGAACCGAACTCTTTATTTAATCTACACGCTATATATATATATATATATATAGTTTTCGTCTCACATTCCATGTTTTGTTTTATTTCAGCTTTACAGACTTATTACTAGTCCTGTCCCCACTGAGCGTGTATTACCTTTGCCCAAAGACTGAACACATAATTTAATTTACAGCCGAATTCAGGAGCCAACGCTTTAATTCTCTAGGCTAATGTCCCGTGGGACAATCCTAATTCTATAAATGGGAGCCTTCAAGCTCATTATTATTGCTTCTCGACTGCTTCCATTATTGTGGTTTCCTTACTATTACTCTTGAGCTTCGATATTGACAGCGGAACCAAGCAATATATCTCTGTAAATTAATGGAAGCATTCAATTCAAAATTCCAGCAGCCACAGCAGTTGGAATGTTGCGATGAAAATCATAAAAAGGATCACAATAAATAATAATGCTGACTTCTTATTGCAGAAATCTAGACAGAAGTTTTTCTTGGATTGTTCCATCTTAATAAATTTAGCAAAACGTATAAGCTTTAGTGATTTTTCACACTTTCAGATGTTTTAATTTTAAAATCCAGCGGTTTCTTAAGGAAACGGCTTAATATAATTTACCCTGTTCTTTAAAATAAAGAACAAAAATTCTGAAAAAAAAAACAAACAAATATTAAAGTGGAAAAAATTTGAAAAAAAAAACGAAAAAAAAACTGTAGAATATTTTTTGGTCTTTAGTTTCTTTTGTTCTTCAATTTTTTTTTTTTGGTCTTTGTTCTTCTGTTATTCATTCTTAAGTTGTTTTGTTCTGTCGGTGTTCACTCGTGCAACCAGATTGGCCACTGGGTCCCACCCATTCACAGTTAGATTAACCAAATGCAGGCGACAATTCTACTCCTGCAGCTTCTTCTCTCGCACTTCCCGCCTGTGGAACTCGCTCCCATATTCTTGCTTTCCTGACGGCTACAACCTCCAGGAATTGAAATGCAAAGTCAATACTCATCTATTAACCACTTTACTCTAGTTCTTTCACCACCCCGTATATCCTTTCCTTTCTCTCCACCTTTGAAACTGTCATCACACCTGTATTCCCATCCTTCTATTGCTCCTTTCTAACTGGTTCGTCTTCCTCTTCACTCTCTTCTAATTAACCTTTTTACATTTATGTAGCCCCCTGCTCATCAAAAGCATTACCGCCTTTCTCGGGGTGATACGATTAAAAAAATAATTTTAAAAAAGCTATAGGAAAATGGTTAATGTTTCTTTGGTTCGTCCTTGTGTCAGACATAACCGAACTCCCTACAGCTTACAAGTTTTATGCAGAATTATCAACAGAAGGTTATTATCAGAAGATTGGTTGTCGGCAGGTTGGAATGTGTGGAATTGTGTGGAATAGTGAAAGAATAAACCCAACATTTTTCATGTTAAAATAGAAATTTATTAAATGAAATGAATAACAAGAATTCGTAGAAATTAATTTCAATGAAAACGTTATAGGGATCAAGATTTGTAAAAAAAAATGTTCATAGTAGTAATTGTTGAAAGACTATATGCGTACATACGTATGTATGTTTTGTTTGTTCGGTATGAATGTCTTTGGATGGAGAAGAAAAAGTAGAATGAATCAGCACACGAGAGCAAAGGAGATAATGTGCAAAGTAACCTATGTTCCAGTTACATTTTAGTAGTTTCATCTCGCTGTTCCCAGCTGACTCTCGGTCCGACTAGCGCTGATCTGAGCCTTTTATTGTCCTTTTGAATATTGCACTGGATTGCTAAGTCCTCAAGTCTTGCAAGTCGCTACCATTGGTAAAAATTAATTTAACACCTACCTGCGGAATCTGGTTTCGACTTTTGCTTTAAGCACATCGTAGATCCTTTTTCGATTTGGGAAAAAACAGGATTTCACACGTCATTGTAAATTTTTGTAAAAGTGAAGAAGAAGGTTGATTTTAATTCTTAATTTCTTATTCACTAGAGTTCTTCAGTTGTTGTTTAGATTTTCTTCTTCTGTTTCTTCTTCAGTTTTTCTGTTCTTCATTTTTTTCTTCATTTTCTTGTTCTTTAGATTTTTGTGCTTCAGTTTTTTGGTTTTTCATCTTTCTCTTTTTTCAGTTTTTCTTTCCTTCAATCTTTGTTCTTCTGTTTTTTGTTCTTTTGATTTTTTTAGCGATTTCTCTAAATCGTGTTTTTAATTTTTTCTGTTCTTCATTTTTGTTTAACTCTTCATTTTTTGTTCTCTTTTTGTCTTTAATATTTTATTTTTTATTTTGAGTTTTGTTTAATGGCATATTAACCTCTGTGGGTTATATAATGCCAAAAAGGTTGGGTTTTAATGTATTTTTCTTTGTTTTTATGTTCGGTTATAGTGAGAAGATTGATTTAGTCAGATTTTAATGAATTTTTTTTTGTTTTTACTCTTATTTATTTTAGAAAACTGAAAGCGTCTTCTAGTTTTGTATTCAAAAATGTTTTGCTGAGGATAATTGTTTCCTTCAAAATATAAGGTAATAATTTTTTTCTTCAAAAATGTATTTTTGGCAATATCTTTCCTTCAAAAATGTATATTTTTCTATAAAAGTCTATTCTCACATATATATTTCTATAAAAGTTTCTTTTTATACTTTTATAGTGTTTTGACCCCAGTTTGGGGGGTTGACATTTTGCCCATATCTGAGACCCTAACAGGTGCTACCACTCCGGATCAGGGTGGACCCTGGGAACAGCAGCAATTAAGAGGTAGTTTCATGCTCCTCACAACCTCCCAATCAGAGGCCTTGCTGCCGGATGCAGTTTACTGTCATACCCAGGACCATAATTTTTTTATGCATCGATCTTTATCGTCTGTTTTCTGTTTTTCAGTTTTTTGTTCTTCAGTTTTTTCATCTCGATTTTTTTCATCTTCTTTTTTTATTTTTCATTATTTTATTACTGTTTATTTTAACATTCTTATTTATATACTTTTTTTCATTTTCATATCCACTTAAATTAACTTTTCGTTGTTTGTTTTTCTTCACACACTTCAAAAATTCCTTCCTTATCTTTAATTCGTATAGTTCATTCCTGCGTCAGAGCTTTCCCAAAGTTTTTCTTCTTTCAAGTTCATTTAAACGTTTTTCTTCCTCTATTTCTCTTTTATCACATTCATCTAAACTCCATTTTTGTACACCTTTTCAACATTTCTTTCTTTCTACATATCCTTGTGTCTTGTTTCATTCCTTTTAAAAACGTTATTTTCTAAACATTTTTCTTAACTTATTCCTACTTTATTCGTCATATCCAAATTTCTTTATTCACATCCTTCTTTCTAGCCACTCAAGTCTTTCGTTCGCTTCCCTTATATCTTTGTTCATATTCTAAATTTCTTATAACCGTTTTTTTTCCAGAACTTTTTAGCTTACTTTCTTCATGTATTCATTATACGTCCACCATTTTTTCATCTTCTATTTATTTGAACTATTTCGGGGGCCTTTTATCCATTCTTCTTTGATTAATTTACGTTTTTTATTCTTTTTTTTTTTCCTTATATTCCTACGATGTCCGTTAGCTCTTTGAACATTTACAATCGTTAAAATTGGCAGAACAGCTGTCAGGTTAGGTCGCACTGAGTTTGAAAATAATCGAACGTTATCAGTCTTCTCTTGAGTTTTACGTGACGTGACTCCATGATGTGAAGTGATCAGGATATTAGCGATAAAGGAAGATTACTCATTACCCGTGGTATTTGCAAAAATAAATGTATAAATAAATACATAAAAAAAGGGTTGACAACGTATGTTGGGTCTCATCGCATAGAGTTAACTGAACAGGAATGAGGATAAACTAATCAATCGATATAATTAAGGTTTTGATAATTCAACCTATGTGTTTGCCAGTTTGCCTGTGGATATTCGAATACAAATGCCAAAAGAATTTATATGCTACACGTTCCAAACAAGTATCCGGAAGGATGCTGTAAAATTTTCGTTCTAACTCACTTTTCTCGGTCCGATTAGCTTTCAATGAACGTTGGGGGGAGAAGAAATTCTTGGTCAAACCGATAACTTTTGAAGTCAGACTCTCATATATATATATATATATATATATATATATATATATATATATTAAGATATGCTATATTTATGAGATAAAATTTATTTTTGAGAAAAAAAGAGAGAGAGAGAGAGAGAGAGAGAGAGAGAGAGAGTCTGTAATTAAAACCTATCTGTACAAAGGTAAAACATTAGAGGCCGACAATCTGTTTCACATGTCACGATTGAGTTTATGTAGAAAATTTGTGTCGTTAGCTAGTGTTGTTGATAACTATGCTTACCTTAACGCTCATATATATATATATATATATATATATATATATATATATATAACTGAGATAAATTATATCCGTGTTGGAAAACCTTCCTCGAAAACTTTCGGCGGAAGGAAAAAGTGGTTTTAAAAAAGAAAGAGCTTAGTACATGAACGTCAGTCAAATTTGTTCGGACCGAGAACAGCACGAAGCCCAAAGACAAAACCCGATACGAGTAATCATCTAACAGAAAGCGCTCAATACAGAGGTAGAGTGAAATAGCTTTCCCTGACGATCCGTTTAGGTGAAACCTAGGTAGGTTCGTCTGGTTCATTAGGTGTTATATATATATATATATATATATATATATATATATATATCCACAGACAGATATGTTTCGCTGTATCACAGCTCATCATTACGGTTAGACTCCGATTGCTTTTAACCTAGGATTGAAAGATTTCAACCTATATGTTTCAATCCTGGGTTAAAAGCAATCGGAGTCTAACGGTAATGATGAGCTGTGATACAGCGAAACAGATCTGTTTGCGGATGACTATATATGTATATATAGATTGAAATCTTTTTTTAAACCTATTTCGTTTACCATTAATTCGTCTGTGTATTGAATACTTGACTAGAGCTCGGGATATTCATCTCGAATCAAGATTCTACAAATACGTAACAGACGCACAAAACCAGGTTTGACAGTAATATTCAATACATTGAAAGAGTCTATCAAGAAAACTTGTTTAACTTGAAACAAAGAACCAACTAGAAGATATATCAATTGATTCAATGTAAATTTCCATGCTAGTGGAAAGAATAAAAATTCTCTAAGACAATTAAAAGAAAGTATTTACATATTGGAAGATCTTAATAGTTAAATTTTATTTGTCACTATCAGCTGGAAATACTTCAAATTATTAGAATTATTCATGAATAGTATTTACATTATTCGGACTATTGTTCTCAACAATCTTGCCATTGGTACGAAGTTTCGGCCGTTGTTACTTCTGCGCTTCTGCTAGAAATTTCGAACCGAAGCCTTTATTACAATAACTGATATTGAACTCACAACTCTTTGGGTCAAGTTACAGGAACTAACCAATGTCTATATTCACTGGGTCATGTGTCCTTAAGGACAAGAATAACTGAATTTTTGGGACTTATAAACCTGATGTTCAGTAACCCTTTTTTTACCAGAGTTCATATTGCAATTTTTTTTATGTTAATGGATTTCTGTAGTATTCTGTTGGTTAGTTCCTCTGGCTTGACCCAAAGAGTTGTGAGTTCAATATCAAGCTAGTGGTGAAAATCTAATTTACACGTTTAGAGGGAGATAACGCATGCCTACCAAAAGAGGCACTACTACCCAAAGAATGGTGTTCCTATACCCCAGTGATTGTAATATAGGGTTCTGTTCGAAATTCCTAGCACCTGAAGAAGGCTGGAGTGTACAACAACCAAAACGTCGTACAAATGGCAACAAAGACGAGCTCAATAGTCAGAATAATTTAAATACTGTAAATATTACTTCCTCTCAGAAATATAGACAAATATTCATGAAGTAGATACAAAAACAATCAACAAGAAACTTTCTCTGATTTAAACAAATATGTGCGTGGGTGGTGCAGTGGATATCGAATCGAAAAAACAAATCGGGGAGCTGAGTTCGAATTCCAGTTGAATTCCTTGCATTCACTTACGCACGAATACCCTTGGGAAAGGTATTAATCCGTCTCTTCCCTTTGGTTATGGGTTAAATAATAGGACAGACTGGGTTCTATAGCCTTGGCTTGCAAGCAGTCTACTGCAGAAAGCAATGGCAACCTACTGCGGGGTAAACTTCTGTCTAGTAAGGCATGTCTTTTTCGAGACATGATCTTCCAAAGCGTGTATCACGTATGGCGCTTAACTGACTTTCAGGCACTTTCCTACAGCCGCATTGTTGCTTCTCTGTGTTTTTTCTATTAAATCTTTCATGGTAATTATTCGTATGACCTCTCGCTATGATATCGCCTAAACTATTTAATTTAACCGCAGTACTCGATAGGCATCGAGCTCTCAGCAATTTACAATGGAGATGGTTAAATGTAGCCGTGTATTCTGTGCTAACAATTTCCTTTCATCGCACTTCTCGATTGTAGAACTCCCTTCTGGCTCCGTGCTTTCTAGACAACGTTAATCTCCAAAAATTGAAATGTCAATCGTTATCTATTGTCTTCCTGATTACTATTTTCTCTTCAGGCACATTATTAATGCTTATGCTCTTAATTATTCTATGTCCAGTAACTCCCTGTGTCTTAGTAGCTTTACTCGGCTCCCAAGAGTATGTTTCCCCGATATAGCTGCAATCTTAACCTGTTTAAGTCTAGGGTCAATTGTGATCTTTCCATGTAAACTTCCTCCTTGCGTAACTCCCTAACCCGAGTAGCCCCCGGTCCTTATACAATGTCCAATATATATATATATATATATATATATATATATATATATATATATATTGTTTCAATTAATTGGCACAAGATATATATATATATATATATATATATATATATATAGTCATCCGCAGACAGATCTGTTTCGCTGTATCACATCTCATCAGTACGGTTAGACTTCAATTGCTTTTAACCCAGGATTGAAAACCGACCGAATTGGCGTCAGTCGGCGATTCTACCTCTGGGCTATGAGCGCTCGGTAGAAGAAAGCAGACTTTTTGCGTATACATTATCATTATATACGCCCAATAGCCAGAGTGCTCTAATATATATATATATATCTTTCCTAAGACACACCCGATGCGTTTATGGGTTCAGTACGTGTGGTGAAACTACGACTCTAACGGGTTAATGAACTCGCGATCTTGAGTTTTGTACTATGATTTTTTAACTTTCAAAAGTATCATTACTCTTAAAGTTCAAAACCAACCTGATGAGTTAAGGTTTGTCAGGCTATCTTTCGCAAGACACACCCTATGGGTTCCGTACATGTGATGACACTACGACTCTCACGGGTTAACAAATTCGTGATCTTGTGTTTTGTACTGGTTATCTTTCCCTAGACACATATACTGCTGCTATGGGGTCAGTACATATAGTATCTTCACGGCCTTAATGGATTACGAAACACGTGACCGAGACGATTTGATCAATGAGCAATACCAGGCAAATAATCTCTCCATTTATTCTTAAAGCTTTATGAGTATTAACAACTCGAATTATTTTGCGCAATGTTGTTTATTTTATATTTTTGTATTAAAAGCTTTATAAAAGTTACTGCTTAACACAATTCGACTTCAAAGTTTTACTTTTCATTACTCCAGTTCTCGATCACCCATTTTTCGATAGATGACCGTTCCTCTACCTCTTCCTTCTCCTCCTTCTCCTCCTCCTCCTCATCGACCACCTTCTTCTTCTGTGTGCTGTGTTCCTTCAGGACATTGGTTCCTATTCTTTGCATCACTTATGACGTTTTTCTTTTTTCCCCATCACTGTAACTTTTTGTTATGTTTTGATATGCAGTTGACATAGTATTAGTAGCAGAGACAGAAAAGAAATTATAGCAACTTCTATAGAAGGTAACAAATTGAAGTGAGAATAAAGAACTACAATACAATTATAAGAAAACAAAAATTATGGTTGCCAGCAAGAGGAACGTTTCAAGATTCGAACAACAATTTAGTGATACAAAAATCAAACTAATACGAATTTTTTTATATTTAACAGACAGACAGATAGATAGATAGATAGATAGATAGATAGATAGATAGATAGATAGATAGATAGATAGATAGATAGATAGATAGATAGATAGATAAAAGAACAATAAGAAAAAGGCGAAAATGTGATGGAGATAGATAGGTAGATACATAGATGCCTGAAAACATACATACATACATACGTACATACATACATATTAAAAGACTGGGATAGATAGATAGATAGATAGATAGATAGATAGATAGATAGATAGATAGATAGATAGATAAAAAACGATAAAATAAAGGCGAGAATGTGAGGGTGATAGATAGATAGATAGATAGATAGATAGATACATACATACATACATACATACATACATACATACATACAAACTTACATACATACATATCAAAAGACTGGCATAGATAGATAGATAGATAGATAGATAGATAGATAGATAGATAGATAGATAGATAGATAGATAGATAAAAAACTATAAAATAAAGGCGAAAATGTGAGGGTGATAGATAGATAGATAGATAGATAGATAGATAGATAGATAGATAGATAGATACAAACTAACATACATACATCTCAAAAGACTGGCATAGATAGATAGATAGATAGATAGATAGATAGATAGATAGATAGATAGATAGATAGATAGATAGATAAAAAAAACGATAAAATAAAAGATGATAGAAAATGTGACATAAATGCGATGACACATTGGAATAGCGTTTAAATATAAAGAACGAGGAAATTTTTGTTAGAAACAAAGAAAAGAATTCTGAACTGTTCCTCTTAGATGAATAAGAGACTTGAGGCAGTAGAAAGGTGGTTCCACGGGAGAATGTTATACTTAGAATCAGAAAGATACGGTTGAAATTTTCTCGGATGCATAACAAGAAAAAAAGAGACCTTGGAGAATTTAACACTCACGAGTCATGCTGAAGGGTGGCGGTACAGAGGAAAAAACCGGGCTGGTATAAATGGATAGTAGACAGTGAGTGATAAGGGGTCGTGAAATGATAGCGCTTAGTAAGAGCGACAAAAATAAGAAGTTTTGGAGAACCATCGTCGCCTATGTAGCTTATGGGCACGACAAAAAGAAGAAAAAGCATCGAATTCTCTACACAGCCACTTCTTCCTCTTCATATGCCGTGTCCCTTCGGGACCTAGGCGATCAAGGAATTTCCTTTACCCTTATCCCTTGTTGCTCTTAATATTTAATAACTTTTCTTTTGGTATCTTTCCTAAACCCCGCTCCGCCATCCATTTGCTTAAGGTCATCAAATATACCTCGTGTTGTTTTCCCCTGTCTCTTATTCCCGCTACCCGTCCTGTGAGTATTAGATTCTCCAGACCTTCCTTCCTCATTACGTGTCTCATGAACTTCATCTGTCTCTTCTTGATGTTAATTATGAGTTTTCTCGTTTGAATCCTCTCCAAAACCTCGTTGTTGCTCAGGTGATCGGTCCGTCAGCATATTTCTATATTTTACAATACGAGCTCATTAACCATAGTGAAACGCTCTGATGCGCCTCAAAAGTTATATTATCTAATGATCATGTAGTTTTTCATTATGGAAATGATTAAAATAGTCAATCGCTATCGCACCATCCTTTATTTTTATTGTACAGTTTTATTGAATTAAAATAATTAATAAAATAGCTTTAAATGGAGGTCACAAGTATTTTTTCTTAGAATACAGATCATCTTTAGAGTGAAAGAAAAGTAGAATGAATCATTATTAATTATCAATGGAACAAAAGGTTGGGCAGATGGGAAGAGTGTTTGAGAGAATGGATACGAGTTAGTGTGTTAGGAAGTGTCTATTGATCTTACATTTAAACTCCTGGAGATTGTAGTTGTCGGGGAAGCAATCATGTGAAGGGAATTCCACAGTCGGGAAGTGCGAGAAAAGAAGATGTTTGAGACAAATTGCGGTTACATTTTATCGGTTTCATTATTAAAGCTAATCTAGTATCTCGTGCAAATTCGTACCTTGGGGGTACCAGTGATCTAAGATCATCGGAGCAGAAACCGTGAAAGTATTTATAGAAGAAGCCACGTCACGCTGGTGAGAGAGTGACTGCAGCCGGTCTGCCAAGTCAGTATCGATCACATTAAAGACTCTTCGTTGTATTTTGTCAAGAACCACTAGGAGAATAGCAGGAGCACCCGACCAGATGTGGCAGCAGTATTCAATACACGGGCGGATGGTAGATTTATATATGTGCAGGATAGATTCAGACGGAAAAAACTTCCGGGCCCTGCACAGAAAACCGACTTTCATTGCAACGGATTTAGCAATAGATTCGATATAGTCATTCCACTTGAGATCCGCTGTGAGTGTCAGACCAAGGAGGTGTAGTGTTTTACTCTCTGGGAGGTAAGCCTGTTACATGCTAATGGGAGGTAGGTGCGATTGTCTATGATAGTTAATCGATAGCAACTTTGTTTTAGCAGCATTAAAATTTACGAGCCATTTCTTACACCAGTCCACTACGGATTGGAGGTCCTTTTCAAGCTCGGCTGCAAGGTTCGCTTTGTCGCCCACACCAGATTTTTGATCAAGGCGAGAGTAAACTGTGGTGTCATCGGCGTACATACCTACTTGGGATCTTATGGCATCGGGGAGATCATTAATGTAGATCAGAAAGAGCGTAGGACTTAGGATAGAGCCTTGAGGGGCACCCGCGTTCGTATGGTAGTTCTGGGAGGCATGTCCGTTTAATACCACCTTCAATGTGCGGTTAGAGAGGAAAGACTGGATTAGGTCAAATAAATGTCCAGTTATACCATAGCTCCGCAGTTTGCATAGAAGGCCGGCATGCCAGACTCTGTCGAACGCTTTAGAGATATCCCAGGCAACGGTTCGGGCTTCGCCATTCTTGTCGAGAGCCTGGTATATATACTCAGTGATGATCGTTAGCATATCAGCAATAGACCTGGTGAAGCGGAAACCATACTGCTTGTCCGAGTGGAGCCTGTGGGCTGTGAGCTGCTGAACCACCTCGGCGTTGACAATGGTTTGAACACTTTGCCAAAGATCGGAAGAAGGCTGATAGTGCGGTAATTTGCGGGGTCCGTGGGTTCTCCAGTGTTCTTTAATATAGGAACTACAGAGGAAGACTTCCAACAGGTAGGAAAGCAGGAAGCAGATAGGCAGAAGTTGTAGAGCTTAGAAAGGACAGAGGAGAGTTCAGGGGCACATTTCTTCAAGATTATGATTGGGATTCCGTCCACTCCGCTCGCTTTGTGAGGGTCAAGTTTTGAGATTATGTTAGAAACCAGCGAGTGTGTGACGTGGACGTCATTCAGTTGAGCGTCAGTTCTAGGTGGAAAGTCGGGTGTAGAAACTCCAGACGAACCCAGTCTCGAATTGGTTGAGAATCTGCGAGCAAAGCATTCAGCCTTGTCCGCTGAGGAGGTGAGGATCTCAAATTTATTGATTAATGGGGGTATTGAGGACTTGCTGTTGTTAAGCACGCTTTTACAGAGTCGCCAGTAGTCTTTGGCGCCGAACTTAGAGGATGCTATGCGTTGCTTCATTCTGTCAGCAAACAACGCCTTAGCTTCGTTAAGTATCTTTTTACACTTATTACGAGCTGAGGCGAAAAGGCACCTGTTTTGGTCCGACGCGTAGCTACGATAGAGTCGGAAGAAATGATTCCGGTGGGCAATGGCGGCCGAGCAAGCAGGCGAGAACCATGGAGACGAATGAGATTTAAGCTGAAATTTCCTGGCAGGGATGAAAGCATCGATGCCAGCCTTAACCCAGGAGGAGACCTCGGATGCACAGTCTTCGACGCGACGACTAAAAACGTTGTTCCAAGGGACGTCACAGAGGAAGTCTCGGAACGAATCCCAGTCTGCTCTTTGGTAGCAGTAGGATATTCTACTGGTCTGGGTTTCTTGGGTCGGGTGGGAGTGGAATGAAATGTTGACGGAAACTACGGTGTGGTCAGAGTTTCCGAGAGGACAGAGCTGTCTGGTAGTGCAAGAGCCTGGGTTGGAAGTGAAGCAGAGGTCTAGTAGTGTCCCTTCCTTTAGGGTTGTCGGAGAAACTCGTGGGGAAGTCCACCACTTGCGTAAGGGATTGGGTGATTGAAAAATTCATGGTGTGGACACCAGTAATGTCAGTGACAGAGTTCTCCAGCCACTTGGTGTGGTGGGCGTTAAAGTCACCAAACACAAATATATGGGCAGATGGATGGGAAGAAATGGGCTTGTCGATATTGTCAGAGATGCTGTCAAGTACCGAACAGTCAGAGGAGGTGAATGATGCTATGATTTTACAAGTGTCGTAGTGTAATCGCAATATTTTTATAAGTAATTCAAACTATATTTGCTAAGCTCGTTTTCTATTAACATATATTTAAATCATTTCTTTAGAATGACGCGTGTATTAAAAGGTTTTATCAACAAATGAATGTCCTACCATTATGGGTTATGTCAAACTAAATTCTGTTAAATTAGATTATACAAGTTTATGCATGATGAAAGAAAATTGACGTTAACATGTAAGCTTTTTTTAGTGTAATGCAATTACATTACTATTCATCATCTTCGAGCAAAAAATAACTAAAAGCAAATAAATATTAGATTTATGTCACCAAAAATTAAAATTAGTGAAAATCATATATTCTTATTCTCGCTTCAAAATCGTTCGCTTAATAGAAAGTAGACAATTACGCATCTTAGTAGTGGAATCTTATGATGATGTAAAAAAATGTTACAGATATAGTAAAATATTTACATTATTTACATTGTTCAGACTGCTGTCCTCATTTTTTCGTCATATTCACGACATTTCGGTTGTTCTACCATCTGTCCTTCTTCAGGTGATATACGTTTTATAAGTACAAAAAATAATTCACTGATAAACACAAAAACAGTTGTAGGTTAAACACCTGGCCACAGCACTTGGAACAAAAACAATCCACCCTCGTGGATTAAATAAATAATTTAGTTCGAAATTCCAACGTATATCACATGAAGAAGATCAAAACGTCGTAAATATGACAATAAATGTGAAGACAGCAGTCCGAACAATGTAAATATTTATAATACCTTATCTCAGACAGATAGCAGAATATATTTTTTCTTATTATTGGTAAACATTATATGTAGTAGATACACTTCTTTCAGTAGAACCCCTGTTTGTCTTTTTAAAGTACAGTTGCCGTCTACCGGCCTGGTTACCCTTAAGTTTCTCGACAAGGATTGTAATTTTGTCTAAGTTATATAAAAGAAAGCATCTTGTATCTGGATGTGCATTAAATTAGAAAACAAAACTTACATCCTCATTTTAAAAAAGGTACATCTAGCATGTAATTTAACAATTGCGATATGTATGTGGGAAGTGATCAGTATCAAGCATAGACTGTTGATAAAAAAAAGTGTGGACATAAAATCAAAATTACAAGGTGACTGTCATGTTATGGTCACATGACTTCTTAATGCATGAAAGTGATAATTGTTATTGCCACAATCTATTTATCTACCTACCTAGTTAGCTAGCTAGCTAGCTAAGTCTATCAATATCTATCTATCTATCTATCTATCTATCTATCTATCTATCTATCTATCTAAGTGTATCAATATCTATCTATCTATCTATCTATCTATCTATCTATCTATCTATCTAAGTGTTTTAATATCTATCTATCTATCTATCTATCTATCTATCTAAGTGCACCAATAATCTATCTATCTATCTATCTATCTATCTATCTATCTATCTATCTATCGCCCTCATATTTTTGCCTTTATTTTATCGCTTTTCTCTTTTTCTTTCTCTTTATATATATATATATATATATATATATGTGTGTGTGTGTGTGTGTGTGTGTGTGTGTGTGTGTGCGGAAAACACTAACAATATCGAGTGTCTCTTTCTATGCTTTCTAATTAGCTGTTATAAGAAAGCACAAATGTCACCAATTTTTAAATTAAGAAATTTCCTGTTAAGCTACCTCTGTGCGTGCGTGAGAGAAAGAGAAAGAGAGAGAGAGAGTGAGAAAGGGAGGGAGGGAGGGAGAGAGAGAGTGACAGGAGCGAGATCATATATGTACACCATATATTTGTTCATGTAAGCAATTAAACATCTCAATTTTCTGCCATGGAATGCTTTGTAATTTAAATGAAAATATTTTTCCTGCTGTGAACTGAAGAATGCTTCCGACCGACGCTGAAACAAGATCGAAAATATATAAAAGACAAGTCCATTTTATGCTATGAATTATTATATATATAAAATGAACCATTCAATTGAGGATTTCCATTTACTTTTACCAGGGAAAATGTTCATTTGCACCTGGCTAGACAGTTTTAATTCTTAGCTCAATATTTCATTTAAAGACGAACAAATAAATTGAAAGAGAAAGTTCACCTGGAGGCATTGATAGACATATGCGCTACCACATCGCTTCTTTTGTCACGACATTTTTTGTCGATGAAAGTGATATATTACTGTTTGACACTCATATGATCGCATGGGTAAACGTGTGATTGTATTTGAGCGAGTTCTGTCTCATTTCTACATATAGATACTGGCATTAAAAGTATATAAGTGAATAGATTACAATTTAGAAGTATTTTCATTTCAGCGCAGTACTAGATTTGCGGCAAGGTCTCATCTGCTAAAATAGCTAGACGTAACCTCAAGTTCCATGCTTAAAATTTCTTCTCTAGTACGGCTCGCTCGTAGAGTTTTCTTCTGGCCTCTTGCTTTCTAGTCAACTTTGATCTTTAAAAGTTTAAATGCAATATCAATCGTCATCTTTGCATGCTTAATTCCTCTTCTTTTATTCCTATTACTTCATAATGATGATTTTCTCATCTTCTCTAACACTCAGTAAGTTCTTTCGTCTTAGTGGCTTTATTGCCTTGGTTGGGATGACGTGATTAATTAATTACTGTAATAATGAGGTAATGGTGAAAAGTTCTCTGTCCAAATAAGTTTAAAATGTCATATAAAGTACATCTATAAAAGGATAATATGAACAAAGACAAAAAGAAAAAAAATTATCTGCAAACTCTAAAACTCTACAGAGGCATATGTGAGGATTCTATCTTCTAACAAGTATCTATCTAAACTTATTCAGAAATGAAACTTTGTCTGTGTGTGTGTGTGTGTGTGTGTCTGTGTGTGTGTGTGTGTATCCGTTATTTATAGACTCCAAAACGGTTGAACCGATTTTCTTGAAATTTTACACAGTTGTACTATAAGCATCTACGAGTGTTCTTAGCTAGCTTTTGTGTCGAGGTACCCCCGACAAATATCAAAAATCGATAATCGAAAAAATCGGGTTATAGAAGGAGTGTTCCGATTTTAATCAAATTTGATACACCCAAAGACAAAGTCATAAGAAAAGATCTTCAGAAGTTTCAAGGTTGCAGTTTTTACAATAGCACAGAAAATCGATAATATATATATATATATATAAAAGCTGAGTCTGAGCTCCAGGACCATGGATTAGTTTTCAAGCTTTCATTACACCCGAGCAACGCCGGGCTATACTGCTTGTTTATATATAAAAGCTAAAATGTTATTGGTTTTACAACATTTTAAATTTAAGAACGCTCATGAATATTCATCAGATTAATCGAAAAGTCAGTGAAGCTATGGAGGATACTAAGTGACACAAATCAATGTCTCATTAACGAAAGTGAGTAAATGATATTATTAGAATTTTTTTAATGTATATTAGTATTTAATTATTTTAGTTCGAAATTAATTTACGTGTTACATATTTGAAAAAACATGAAGTTATGAATTTAACCATTTTCTTTTATTGTTTTAACTTTTTTATAGTCATGTATGTTGACTTGAGATGATAGTAATTCTTTTAGAAATGGAAATATTTGAATAAATCCGGGACGGACATTTATATTTTGACAGGATTCTATGACGGCACACTTTTTCATGTGAGTAAGTTATTTGAATTAATATTCACAAAAACCTCACTCCATACAGAAAAATACAAAAACAACACAACGCTTTCAAAATATATATGAAACCAAAAGGAAAATAACATTACTAAAAAGAATTGAACGAGAAATAGTAAAAAGAGCATCACCACACAACAGCAATAGCAAAACTGTAAATTATGCCTAGAAGGAAAACTGGCTATAATAAGCATTAAAAACAAAAATTAAATATTAAATAAAAGTAGCGACATAATGAGAAAATGTAGACATGCGAACAAATATCTGATTTGCTACACGAATAACAATATATAACAATGAAAATATAAATAAACAAACACTCAATTACGACAAAAAAGAAAATAATATAACAAACACCAAACGAAAAAACACATAAATTGCACGAACACAAATATGCACAAAAACACAAACACCAAACCATGTCCTAAAATTAAACAAACTCCTACTAACATGGTAAAAATAGGCCAAACCAATAAAAGAGGTCAACCTAAACGATAAGAACAAACCAAACGAAAACACTTAAGCGGATACCTATTCAATACAAAACAGTTAAGAGGACACCCACTCATGTGTACATTAAAAGCAATAAATAAACAACAAAGAAATCTAACACCTGCACAATGAATATAAAAAAAGAAGAAAATCAACCAATTACAAGCGGGACCACTCCGAGAAAATATTAAATTACACAAGGCTCTTTACAAATAGGAATGGGAACCGGAACTCAATAGTCAATAAATATATTTTTGGTGCTTAAAGGAGCTCTTCAGTGATATCCTGCCTCCATTGCCGATTTCGTGGGCGTCTGTGTGTAATTACACAGGAAATTGTAGAATATCTAACTTTTTTTCTAAATTGTATTACTATGTTAAATTAAATAAATAAATTTAACATTGAGTTCTTTTGAGCTCGTCTCTATCGAAATTTACCTAATATACCAAGTATTCTACGTTATATATATATATATATATATATATATATATATATATATATACATAAGTATAAAGAGTTTGTCTTCTAATTGAGCAGATTCATGCCGAACTTGAAGTTCGTTTTGATGTTCTCACTCATCAAGGCTATTTGCAAACTCTTTGTACGTATCAATGCTCTATTTCCACCCCAACTTCAAACACATTACGATAAAAACACTGCTTGCCAAAATACATTTTATCAGTAAAACTACCGAAAAAAATAACAACTTTGACACTAAACATTATCACAATTAAAAAGTATATATATATATATATATATAGGCCTTTGTGTTGAGTATAAGGTTCTCGCCAACAAATTCGGGCGCGATTTTCTTATCAAAACTATCAAGGGGAGATTTCCGTGCTGCTGTATCTTCGTAATCATCATTAGACTCATCCAACTCACTTCGAATCTTCTGCATTGTCCTCAGATTCACACTCGAACAGTCAGAAATGGTTTTATTGGAGCTTCCGGTGCGAAATCTAAGCAGTACAGCATGCCTTTTCTAAATTTCGGACGGAATGACTGGCGTCATGGCGCTCTTTTTCTCCCATTCGGTGCCCAACTGGCCCTACTATGCCTTGCAATCGACAAAATAGTGACGTTATCACCTTGTGAGTGAATTTATTTTTTTAAAATCCGTAGTACAATGACAAAGATATTTAGAGAAATAAATTTTCCAGGTCTGCTATCAGCACTGTATCATCTGCGTATCTTATATTGTTCAGATTGTGGCCGCCAATGACGAATCCTTGTATGACTTCTAGGCGCTCAGAATAACCTCACTGTCCAAGTTGAATAGATCCAATGAAAAGACACATGCTTGTCTTACACCCCTTTCTATATTTGTATATCTGCTGAACTCTTTTCCTGGCCATATGCAGGCGGTTTGCTGCCAGTAGAGATTACTGATTATACATCGCACAAAAAAAAAAAAAAAAAAAAAAATTGATAAGAGTATATAGGTTCGTCAGGTTGACTATCCTCCCCTGGCTTTTGAGCAGGAGTAGAAGCACAAACTTGTTTAAATCATTTCAGTCAAAGTCATGTGGAATTATTACAATTAACTAATAAAGGCTTATAACCCGAAGAAGTCGGGAGCATATGAAACGTCGTGGATATGACAGTAAATATGGGGACAACAGTCTAAACAATATAAATAATGTAAATAGTTACAATAACTCTTCTCAGAAATACATTTTTGGTGCTTTTTTTTTTAATCGTGTCACCCCCAAGCAAGGCATTTCACTGCCACTATAGCGCAGGGGGTTACATAGAGGGATTGGGTGTAAGAAATGTCAGAAGGAGGGTGATAGACGACTTAGGATGCACATAGGGAGGGAATGGGAGTGAGTTAGTGTGTTACGAGGTGTCTATTGACCTTACATTTAAACTCCTCGAGGTTGTAACCGTCGGGGAAGCAAGCATGCGGTAGGGAATTCCACAGGCGGGAAGTGCGAGAAAAGAAGCTGTTGGAGTAGAAATTGCGGTTACATTTCATCGGTTTCACTGTAAAAGGGTGGTACCTAGTTGCCAATCTAGTATCTCGTGCAAATTCACATCTAGGGGACACCAGTGATTTAAGTTCGTCAGAGCAGAAGCCATGAAAGTATTTATAGAAGAAGCACAGGGAAGCTACGTCACGCCGGTGAGAGAGATACTCCAGGCGGTCAGCCAAGTCGGTATCAATCACATTACAGATTCTTCGTTGTATTTTGTCAAGAACCCCGAAGAGAATAGAAGGGGCACCCGACCTGATGTGGCAGTAGTAGTCAATACACGGGCGGATGGTGGATTTATATAATTGCAGGATAGATTCAGGCAGAAAGAATTTCCGGGCCCTGCACCTAGAGCCGACTTTCATAGCTGCGGATTTAGCAATGGATTCGACGTAGTCATTCCACTTGAGGTCCGCTGAGAGTGTCAGCCCAAGCAGGCGTAGTGTTTTACTCTCTGGGAGGTGCGGTTGACAGCAGCTTCGTGTTGGAAGAATTGAATTTTACCAATCCACCACTGATTGAAGGTCCTTCTCAAGCTCGGCAGCGAGGTTCGCCTTGTCACCAACACCAGGTTTTTGATCGAAGCGAGAGTAAACTGTGGTATCATCAGCGTACATGCCTACTTGTGATCTTATGGTATCGGGAAGATCATTGATATAGATTAGAACGTAGGGCCTAGGATAGTGCCCTAGGGTACACCCGCGTTTGTAGGTTAGTTCTGGGAGGCATATCCATTTAATACCACCTTCAGTGTGCGGTTAGAGAGGAATAGCCGAATTAAGTCCAACAAAAGTCCAGTTATACCATAGCTTCGCAGTTTCCGTAGAAGGCCGGCATGCCAGATTCTGTCGAATGCTTTAGAGATATCCAAGGCGATTCCGGCTTCACCATTCTTGTCGAGAGCCTGGTATATATACTCGGTGATGGTCGTTAGCATTCAGCAGTGGACCTGGTGAAGCGGAAGCCATACTGTTTGTCCGAGAGGAGCCCGTGTGCTGTAAAGAAGAACTTCAGTGATGTCCTGCCTCCATTACCGATTTCGTGGGCGTCTGTGTGTCATTACCAAAAGTAGATGTGTTCGCTCATCGTCCAGTTCATGCTCCTCCTCGGTCTTTTGAATATGATTAAAGGTTTATCCTTTGTTTCCTGTATAAGATTAGATTTTCCAGTCTGTTCTAAAGTCTTTTCGGTTCCTTTCACTCGCAGAAACCCTTACGTCTTTGTGGCATTATCGCTTTGCTTGGGGTGAATTGAATAAAATAAAATGAAATAATCGAAACCTACAATTTTTTCTCTTTGTCATTTTCGAAAAATGTTTTCTTAATTATCTGTTAATTGATTATTGATGGTGTTGTAAAAGTGAACAACGTATTGGTCATTGGTCAGTGATGAGAATAACAAACGAATAGCTAATTAGACTGAATGTTGATTTTCTTTTACTAATCTTCACAATCTCGAGAGTATCTTAAGATAAAGTGCTACAGTCAATAAAATGGTAATGCTGAAATAAGGTGTTTGTGATACGAACAAAAGAGCAGTAAAATTAGAGATTATTAGAGCCAGGATGAAAGATGACGATTGACCTTTGACGTGAAAAGGTTAAAATCGAAGTGTTCAAGAAAGCAACTCTTGTATACCTACCTATACATACTAATGGGGTGTCTATATCCTCCTAAATACGTAGACACTATTAGGGTAGGTAGAGTGATCATATTGATCTAAACTTTCTCTTAGTCGACTCTCTGACTTCGGTCAGAGAGGAATCTAGATGAGGCTCCGCCGATGGATAGAGTCTTGTCTGGAGTGAATAGACAAGAGCCCGACCCGGCCTTTTTGCAAGGTCTACGTAATCCCTACTTTAACTGACCTTGTGCCGCATCCGCCTTAGGCATCCGCCCTAGTGGGGAGGTGGTAAATACAGTGATTATACTGTCTAGCAGTTCATTAGCAGTGTATCTATTTCACGCAGCGTGCGAGTCTTGTACTTGTTGATATACAATTAACCCCAACCTCCGATGTGGTGATTATTCACGTAGTAACCTTTAAGGGTTACAGCAGCAACGAAGCGGGAGTGTGTTCCACAATGTGCGAGTTCTTGGGTGGAATTTTGTTTTTACATTTGGAACATGTAGTAAAAGAAAAAGATTCGACTCCTTGAAAGTGGTAATGTAAAATCTAGCTCTGAAACACCAAACTGTTGGGAGTAGAACATCTAAAAAGCTCAGATTAATTGTTTTGTAGGTGTATTTCTCTTCCAACTTCCTGTCATCAATTTCGTTATTTTATCACATAGAAGATACAAAAGAAACTCGAAGCAGCTGTACTTATCTGATCACCCCGCTTTCCCGCCCGAAGTACAAATTAAATTTTCAGATATTAATTCAGGACTCACAACATAGAAATAATGTTTTACTGACAAATATCCACTTCAGCTGTTTACTGGATACAGTGTATTTACAAAAACCTTAGTCACAATAATATCGAAATCATCAATCTAACAAAATGAACAATTGAATCGTTTTTTATAAATTATCAACCATTGTTATTTAAAGCCACAATATATTTTTAGATTGCAACAATTTTTAGTTTTAAATAATGAACCCACAACTGGCAGAGAAGAGGTGGATTTACACCTTTCCGAAAGGAATTTTTGCGTAGTAAATATACCGAACCCAGTGGAAATTGCAACACGTCAATCGTATTAACAATTTCGAACCATTATCCGTTACATCAGCCACACATCTAAGCTTAAATTCCCTGGCATTCTCAAGCGGTCACCAGTCTACGTTAGGACAAAGCTCGATGTTGCTTAACTTCGGTTTTCCTAATTAAACAGGTATTTCAACGTGATACGGGTTTATAACAATAGTAATGCATTTAAGGTGGATAAAAATTAATATCCATCCTAACGTTCGGTTTAGGTTTGGTTTGTTTTATAGTGTACCAAACTTTTCCAGAAGTGTTGAATGCCGAATACTCCCGTACAATGCACAGCATAAAAGGTAGATATAGACATAGGTCTTGTTTGCACAAGCGTAAAAAAGTATATATAGGCATCGGTCTTGTTCGCACAAGCGTTAAAAAGCTAGATTTGATTTGCATAAGTGTTTATAGGAATAGGTTTGATTTGCATAAGCGTCAAAAAGGTAGATATAGGCATAGGTTTGGTTTGGATAAGTGTCAAAAAGGTAGATATAAACATAAGTTTGGTTTGCATAAGCGTAAAAAGGTATATACAGACATAGGTTTGGTTTGTATAAGTGTCAAAAACCTTGATATGAGCATAGGTGTGGTTTATATAAGCGTAGACAGAGGTTTGGTTTACATAAGCGTCAAAAAGTTAGATATAGGTTTGGTTTATGTTAGCGTCAAAACATAAATATAAACATAGGTTTGGTTTTCATAAGCATAAAAAGGTAGATATAGGCATAGGTTTGGTTTGTATAAGCATCAAAATATAGATATTAGCATAGGTTTGGTTTGCATAAGCGTAAAAATAGATATAGGTAGAGGTTTGGTTTTTATATAATTCAATAAGTTAGATTTAGACAAAAGTTTATTTTCGACAAGCCTCAACAAGGTAAATATTGATATATGTTTGATTTACACAAACAGCGTTTTAGACATAGGTTTGTTTTGTACGATAATTTAAAAGATACACAACTTTTTTTTTTAATCATTTCACCTCGAGGAAGGCGGAGATGCCACTGGTGTGCGAGGGGCTACATAACTGAAAGAAGATTAATTAGAAGAGAGAGAAGAGGAGTACAAGCCAATTAGAAAGGAGCAATAGTAAGATGAGAATGCAGGTGTGTTGATAGTTTCAAGGGCGGGGAGAAAGGGAAGGATATACGGGGTGGGGGAAGGGCTAGGGTCAAGTGGTTAGTAGATGAGTATTGACATTGCATTTAAATTTCTGGAGGTTGTAGCCGTCAGGAAAGCAAGAATATGGGAGCGAGTTCCACAAGAGGGAAGTGCGAGAGAAGAAGCTGCAGGAGTAGAATTGTCGTCTGCATTTGGCTAACCTAACTGTGAATGGGTGGGACCCAGTTGCCAATCTGTTTGCACGAGTAAACACCTGTTGAGGAGGCACCAGTGACTTGAGTTCGTCTGAGAAGCCATGAAAGTATTTATAGAACAGACAAATGGAGGCCACATTTCGTCGGTGGGGAAGTGGCTGTAGTCGAGCCGCCAAGTCAGCACCTATCACGTTACTGACTCTCCTTTGGAGCCTGTCGAGAACACTGAGGTGAACGCAAGAATAAGAGAGAAGTAAGCATATATTTAGTAGTACGAGAGTTACAAATGTCGACATAGATATTGTTTGCATCAAAATCACAATGTTGTAACAAACTGGTATTTATTTATTTTGTTTCTTTTTACACTTCTGTACGGTATTCAGTCGTCGTATTTATGTTCTAAACCGACAGGTGTCAAAAACTAGGTACTTACTACTACAAAAGGTCACTAACTCACTAACAATAACCCACTGTCTCTGGAATCAAACTGGGACCCAAGAGAGCTGACTGACGGTCAGTTAAAATGAGTTCTCGGAAAAATTTGTTGAAAAAGCATTCCTTTTGCTTTTCTTATCATATCTTTAAGATGTGCTTTGTGGTGCAGTGGATATCGGTTCGGAATGAGAAATCGGGGAGCTGAGATCGAATCCTAGTTGAATTCATTGCATTCACTTACGCACAAATATCCTTGGGAAAGGTATTAATCCATCTCTTCCCACCAGTTATGGGTTAAATAACAGATTGGGTTCTATAGCCTTGGCTGGCAACCAGTCTACTGCAGAAAGCAATGGCAACCTACTGCGAGATAATCTTCTGCCCAGTGAGTAGTCATGTCTCTTTCAAGACATGATCGCCCAAGCGTGTGCAACGTATGGAACTTAACTGACTGATCATATCTTTGATTTTTTTCTCCTAGACATGTTTGTAATCAAAACAATAAAAACAATTGTCATATTATTTAATCTACAGCTGGAGTGAGATGGAATCAAACCTTTTTTTCAAAAACGATAGAGCAAAGTGAACAAAACAGACGTAAACAGAATTTGATCTCTGTCTGCCGCTTCCACAGTTTACGTCGATAACCGTATGGCGACGTGTATAGGAAGAAGACAGATTTCAGATTTAGATAGAATTTGACATGAATGTTCTATTTTCTTTCGCTAGTAGACAAATTAATTAGTACACAGAATTTTGTATATGACTTAAATATTTGCAGGTGCGTTAGCGTGACAACCATGTATAAGTCTACATAATCATTTTCGTTCATATTTTGCCGAATTTAATTAATTTTCCTAATTCGTTATGTGATTGCTATTAGTCCATCTATCTACATTTTGATATTGTTTCATTGCAGTTTAATTCGGATTTATTATTTTTTTAATGTTTTTCGTATTAGTATTATAACTCGTATTATTGAATTTGCGCTGAATTGTTTTGTTAGTCGTGTTCGCTGTACTTACTTGTCCAGATAAAAGAAATGCAGAGCCAGCCTCATTTAATGAATCTATAATTGCATTATGTGAATTAAATGAAGGCGTGTATCTGCGCGTGCGCGTGCGCATGCTTCAAGGAAAGTATATTGCAGCTGCACGACACGTATTTCTATTTGAAAAGAGATTGTTTATGACACACGCATACAGAAACAGATATAATTGCACATATACAAACACACATAAAGTGCGTGTCCCTACGTGTGTATTAGATATAGTACAAGGAGTGTGCCTAAGTGTGTATTAGATGTAGTACGGGGAGTTTCAGAAAAGTTCACCGCCCGACAAATAAAGAATTCAAAAGAATTCGATGGTTAGTATTCCGTTCAAGCTCAGTAAAGTACTAGAGGCTTATATTGCCTAGACAGAGTAGAAAATACTAAACAATGTAAAATCCAGTAAATAGATGAAACTGATTGTAAACCGAGTCTCATGCACATGCGACCTTTAGACGTCTCAAACGCTTAAGGTCACGTGAGCATGAAACTCGAGTTACAACCAGGGCCATCCTTTCATTTGTTTGTTTGAGTTTTGTTTAACTGCATATCAACATCTTTGTGGGTTATTTAATGCCAAAAGAGTAAGGTTTATGGTATTTTTTAAAAAGTTCGGTTATAGTAAGAAAGCTGTTTTAGTCAGATATTATATTAAATTAAATTAAATTAAAATTTGTTTTTATTCTTTTTTATTTTAGAAAACTGAAAATGTCTTCTAGTTTTGTATTCAAAAATGTTTTGCTAAGAATAATTTTTTCACTTCAACAATGTGTTATGTTAATTTTTTCTTCAAAAATGTATATTTTTCCATAAATGTCTATTTTCATGTATATATTTCTATAAATGTGTATTTCTATACTTTCATAATGTTTTGATCCCAGGTTAGGCGTTAACTATTTTTCCATAGCTGGGACCCAAACAGGGTCGACCTGAGGACAACAGCAATTAAGATGTGGTTCCATGCTTCTCACAACCTCCCAATCGGAGGCCTTGCTGTTGGATGCAGTTTACCGTCATGACCCATCCTTTTATAGGATTTAACATTGTGAATGGTATATATATGATATGAACGTTACTCCGTCTTTTGCGAACTTGACTTCGTTCTTGCAATTTGCCTAAAGAAATGAGCTCATAAACTGCCTTCTGTTCTCTCTAAACTGGTACTTGCTTTGCAGTTTGTTGGAAATCCTTTTCTGCAATTCCTGTCATTAGAACTCTAGTGAACCTTCTTATCCCTCCAATATCTCCTTCAAATTCTTTAATGCTTTTTCTTAGGCTTTAATCATTTCTGAATTGGTTAAACATCTTATTTCACACTGATTTCGTTCTCATAAACGATAACACTTCTGTTACTCCAGGTCTACCCTCGACGTATTAACGGTTATCATTAAATTTGGTGATCCGACTTTGGATAGGAATAGCGATATCTAGAGTGTTTGAAATGCTTTGGCATGCTAGCCTTTTCCTCAGTCTCAAGACCTATGGTGTTTCTGATAGATATTTGACTTAATGCAATTGTTCTTAACAAATCCTGCAATGAATGTTGTGTTGAACGTCCATATATATATATATATATATATATATATATATATATATATGGACGTTCATCGCTCATTCAGTAAAAATGAATTTGAGCACCTAGCTATTGGGCGCGTAATATGATATGCGCTAAAAAGACTGCCTTCTTCCACCGAACGTTATGTAGCAATCGGAGTCTAACCGTACTGATGAGCTGTGATACAGTGAAACAGATCTGTCTGCGGATGACAATATATATATATATATATATATATATATATCAATTTTTTCCGAGCAAGACAGTGACAACAGTAAAACACAGTTACTGGGTGTGAAAGAATTAGTAAACAGAAACGTTAGTAATGTATGAGAACAGTAGATAACTGTTGCATTTACATTTTTGAAGATCAAATTTAACTGGAAAGCATGGAGCTGGAAGAGAGTTCGATAAGTGAGAAGTACAAGAGAAGAAACTGTTAGCCTAGAACTTACTGTTGCCACTACCCAATTCAACTGTAAATTGATAAGACCTTGTTGCCAATCTAGTAGAGCATTTAAATTCATAAAGTCTAGTTATCATAGCGAAGAGTTTATTCGAAAAAAAAAATCTTGAAAATAATTAAAGAAATGCAGAGGAAATCAGATTTACGGTGGTGGGTAAGTGACTGAAGCCGAGAAGCAAGGTTTGGATAATCGTATATGAGTAGAGACCCCATTTTTTAATTAAAAGTAATTATTTTTGACTACCAGTCTGAATATTTGAGAAGTCTTTTTAGAAAAACATGCGCTCTTTAGCAGGATTCGAACCTGCGTTCCACTAGAAGAAGCCGTCATGACGTTCTCTGACCTCGCAGCTACGGAGCGCGTGGGTAACCGAGCCAAATCTGAATGGTGCCTTACACAGAATATTTCTTCCAACTCTCGAACACACATCTGCTAATTTTCGTCAAAAAAGCAATTACTACAGAAAGGAATGGGTTTGTTATTTATTCATCCGACATATTTTTATTACTTAAACGTCTTTTTAGTGAATACTCGTATTTATGTAGACTCTCCATCCAATTATTAAACAGTATTTATTTTCGCCTACCGGCCTAAATGTTCGAAAAATATCATTCGAAAAATATGAATAAATAAAGAGAGTGTCTACTCAAATACGCGTTTCTACTAAAACTAACGTTTAATAGCCACTTCTTTTAAAAATAGAGAAAATGTGGCATCGTCTTCTTATAGAGTACCCTCAAAAAAAGGATTTGGCCCTCAAGAACAAGAAATAAGGGATGGCGGTTCAAATTTATTAACAGTTCAAATGTGAACAGTTACATTTAAGATATAAAGGGAAAGTCTTCAAGCTGACCCATGCTGTCATCACTGAGAAAAACACTGATCGCTTTCACAACATGGTACTGGATGACAAGTGATTGAGTACAAATCAAATAACCAATGATGAAAGTTTCTGCTCGGTGGATACCACGTCTTCTGAGACCTGTTCAAAAGCGCACCAGGCTGTTACATCACAGGGAAATCTGATATTGCTTGGGATAGATTCAATTAGTTTACTTGAACGTTTCCTAAACCAAAATGAGTGTTGAGTTCGTCGATTTGAACAGAGACAGAGAGAAAATCAGATGAGTTGAAAAACCCAACCTCAGCTGCTCCACTGAAAGCCAAAATCGTTTCACGAAATCAGAATTACCAACAATAAATTTTATAACAAAATGACCAACAATACATGTTATCTGTAACTGTATAATCTCAGTTTTAGGGGGTGCGAAAGGTATTATATCCAAAAAGGCCACATCAAAAATGAAGAGTGCTATACCAAATTGCTAAGGCAGTATCGAAAGGCTATAAAAATAGTCTTGTTTCATTAGGAAAATGCTTCGACGTATAAGTTCTTGATGTGCGTAACTGTGAATTTGAACTGGCTAATGACTCAACCGATTCTTCTAATTTTTGCCCCCATATGGTTATCATTTGTTTCCCTGCATGAAAAAAAAATGAAAAAGTAAAATAAAATTTGGCCGTGAACCAGTATCGCTGTAATTATGACGACATATCTGCTGTTGCTCATTTTTGACTAACTGAATGAACAATCTTCTCCATCAAAGTATCTTCTTCATCCTATTAACTATTCAGCTGACTCACGACCATAATTGTTTATAATTATTGTAATATATATATATATATATATATATATATATATATATATATAATTACTTTGAAAAATATTCAGATGCTCAACCTTGTATATGTATTGAGCACTTTTAATACAACTATATACTGGTCTAATTTAATTATGACAAAAAACTGGTTAACAATAATTATATATAAATTCGCAATGGTCCTTATTATAATAGAGACTATATATATATATATATATATATATATATATATAGTCATCCGCAGAGAGATTTGCCTTGCAGCCCACCAGCACGGTTAGACAGCCGATAGCTTTCTACCCAGTGTTGAAACCCGACTGAATTGGCGTCAGTCGGCGATTCTACCTCTGAGTTACGGACGCTCGGTAAAAGGAGGCAGACTTTTTAGCGTGTATATTATCATTATACACGCCCAATAGCTGAGAGTTCTCTAATTCATTGCTGAATGAACGATGCGTAGATGCCAGTGTAGTTAATGTTTTTCAAAGTCTACCATTCTTCCAGAGTGCTCAATCAGGATGTGAGAGCGTATATATATATATATATATATATATATATATATATATATATATGAGAGAGCGTAAATATATACATATACAAATTTATAATAGGATTACCAGTCGTATATCATTATAGTAGAATTTCCAGCAATAATTTTTATAACAAATTTATCAACAATGCTTGTTATCTGTAGCTGTGTTCATAGAACTATCTTCAAAATGTTTTCGGCATTAAATAACACATACTGTTTGATACGCTGCTAGACAAAACCCACCCAGCCGAACATAACCCCATAATCTGTGACTCTCGGGCCTTGTACTATGAAATATTTTTACCCCAAGCAAAGATTGAAGGTTTTGAAGAGCGTGGAATCGCCTCTTAATTGCTTTTGTTCACAGGTTCACCCTTATTTAGTGTATTAGCGTCTGTTAGGGTCCCGGTTATAGACAGATAGTGAACCACTCTAAGAAACAAAAAAGCAAAGAAAACTAACACAATGGGAGTATAAAAATACATTTTTATAGTAAAAATACTAGCAGTACATATTCATATAAAAATACAAGCAATACGTATTTATGTTAAGACTTATCAACAATACAATTTATGATAGAATTACCAATAATGCATCGTATAACAAAATGACTAACGATACGTATTCAAAATATACTTAGGTGAAAGCATAAGATTGTGTTTAAAACATTTAGATTTCGGCATTAAATAATCCCTAAAAGTTGATATGATGCTCCACAAAATCAACCAACCAACATGAAAAAACTCTTTCATGACATTCATCCATATAATATCCTACAATTTCTTAAAAAATTAAACTGTACTCCAAAATATAACTCCAGAAAAACTACACCATAAAACACACATATCACCACCTCTAGTATTAATGTCCACACAAACATATGCTCACACAAACATTGAGTATTATCTACCATGTATTCAATTGTGAAAGCAGAATAACATATATTTTAATTACTTCAAATCACCCAAGAAAATTAAACTTCGGCATTAAATGACCCATGAAGACTTGATATGCCGCTAAACAAAAAAATCATTCAATCAAATCCCAATCAAAGGGATAATACCCTATGAACGTAGGGAGCTACAGGAAGTGAAAAGGAAAAAGACTGAGAATATGGAAGATTGAGAAAATGACAAAAACGTAACAGATGGCGATTGACGTTGCGTTTAATTTTTTAAGTTTACTAGCAATATAGTCCCGCGTTACTCGGGTGTAATGAAAGCTTTAAAACTAATCCATGGTCCTGGAGCTCAGACTCTTTGGACTAAAAAAGCAATAGTTGTTTCCAGTTAAAGCGAAACCATAGACTGAAAGAAAAATGAATGGATGTAAGTCAAATTTTGATTTCCTGGTATCGATATCAAATAAGTCTTTTTCGTCGTAAACTGAATTTTGAAGGCTAAATAAGTCCTCTGAGTAAATGGTATCATGGCTGAGACTAAGAACTACAATTATACCTACTTAGAGCCAAACCCGAAGGAAAAACTAATATAAAGGGGCTGAAAAAATACAGATATACAGGCAGATAAACAGACACGCATACAAACATCTTGCCTTATATATATATATATATATATATATATATATATATTAGTCATCCACATATATATGTATATATATATATATATATATATATATATATTATCGATTTTCTGCACTATTGTAAGAACTGCAACCTTGAAACTTCTGAATATCGTTTCTTATGTCTTTGTCCATGACTGGATCAAATTTGATTAAAATCGACCACTCGTTCTATAACCTGATTTTTTCGATTATCGATATTCGATATTTATCTGGGGTACATCTACACAAAACCTAGCTAAGAACACTCGCAGACGCTTATAGTACAACTGTGTAAATTTTCAATGAAATCGGTCCAGCCGTTTCGGAGTCTATAGGTAACGGACACACACACAAAGTTCCATTTATAAATAAGTTTAGATAAGTGTCAACATGTAAGAAACAAGCAGAAAAGAGCTCAACATGTAGGAAGTGTGAGAAAATAAATTGTTAGAGTAGAAATGGCGATTGAAGAAAGTGACTGGGGGCGAGATGCCAGGTCAGGATCGATGGATATTGTCAAGAATCTAGAGAGGTACAACAGGAGCGCCAGATATGGCAGCAATACTCAAGGCAAGGACGTTGTGTTAGCTTTAGCGTAAGAGGGATTTTGACATTTTCTGACACGACACAATGAACAATTTCTGACACGACACAGTGAACCAATTTCCTGACAGTAGACGTAGCCATTGATTCAATATCTTTTTCTTCTTCTTCTTGTTCTTCTTGTTCGTGTATTGTCCTTTCAGGACGTAGGCGAACATGGCCTTCTACGTCTCCCTATCCCTAGTGGCTCTTAGCACGCTTTCACCTCTAACATCTCGCAACCCCAGGTCTGTCATCCACCTGCCCAGGCCCTTCAAATATGTTATCCACTGCTTTTCTCTGTCTGTTTTTTCCTCTATCTGGTCTGTTAGTATCAGGTTCTCCAAGCCCCCCTTCCTCATTGCATGTTCCAGGAACTTCAGTTGTCTCTTCCTGATGCTCAATATTAATTTCATTTTCGTTTCCATCTTTTCCAAAACCTCATCATTGCTTACATGCTCGTTTCATGATATCCGCAGCATCCTTCTATAGAACCACATTGCAGTTGCTTCAAGTTTTTCCTTCATCTTTGATAATATTGTCCAGCATTCACTGCTATATTCAAGAACTAACATCAGATAGCAATCCAGTACTCTCTTTTTTTGTTTCTAGTGCTATTTTCCTGTCTCTTAATACTTTACTCAGCTTCTGGAATGCGTCTTTCACCATGCAAATTCACCTTCGGATCTCTGTGTCTCACTCTCCGTCCTCTGTTAGAACACGTTCCAGGTATTTAAGTTTTTTTTTATAGTCACTCCATATCACGTCATTGGAAACATGGGCCCAAGAAGGTGCACAGTGTTGCTGTCGTGGGGCCATGGTGACAGTAAGCAGGAAAGGCTATTTTAGCGATTAACTGAATGCGTTTTGTTTTCGAAGTGTTATAATTTACAAGCCATTTCTTGCCCCACTTAACCACTGATTGGAGGTCTGTTTCAAAAATAGTTTACTTTGTCGGAACTGCCAGATTTGCCACTAAGACAGAAATAAATAGTTTTACCAACTGCATAAATACCTAGTTGAGAACTAGAATGCATTGATGAAGATCAAAAACAGCGTAGATTTAAAGATAAAACCCGCGGGGGCCTTCGCGTTAGTATGAAATGATCTGGGAGCATGCCCCTTCAGCATGACCTCCACTAGACGATTTTCTAATAACGATTGAATTAAGCCAAATAGTCATCTCTTGACATTGTATCTCTTAAAAACAGAAACAGAAGCCATGTTGTTTGTCCGAAATGGGGTCATGCAAAGTAAGACGCTTAATTAATTCAGCATTGATTAGGGCTTCGGGTATTTTGCCAAAAAGTGGTAAGATAAAAATAGGGGGTTATTTGGTTTTCGGTTTTCTTCCCGTAAAATACTTCCAGTAGTAGTAAACATCTTTCACGAGGTTTGAACACTTTTTTTCTGAAAAACCAACAGTCACCAGGCTAATACGCATTGGGTCATCTTCCCTTCAAAGTTACAACCTTTATTTCAGCAGAAGATTTAGTTGTATTGTAAAAAAAAGCCGTTGTATTGTATTGAGTCGGATTGTGTAGTGTTGTGTTGTTCTACGCCACGTGATCAATAGTACATTTCTGCCTGTCTCTTATTTTGCTATACACTTTATATATATGTACAATCCTATTTACCAATCTACGACACATGGTAATGTTCAACTGAAGCGACTTGCCAAAGCGCTTTACACTCATGTCCATAAGATGGAACAATTTCAACTTAGAGATTTGCACAGTGTCGTTATTTTATCAACTCTTATATTTCATTGGTCTAATAGTATTGCATGACATTTTTTTTCAGATTCAAAATGGTAAAAGCGAGTGTAACTTTTCCAATCATCAAGATCTACATATGCTACTTATAACAATATATTCCTAAACAATACATTTCTTAATAGAATAGAGGTATATATCTGGATACCCAAAACACTTTGACGCATATCTATACATATATATATATATATATATATATATATATATATGTGTGTGTGTGTGTGTGTGTGTGTGTGTGT
>JBBBDQ010028995.1:167500-242500 GCA_037127315.1 Ascarosepion bandense
ATCTTCGACAGCTGTGCACTAATACAAAGACAAAAAAGACTGCTTCATTCAATTTTGTTATGGCCATATTATGAAAATTAAAAAAAAGATTCCCTTCTGCCTTTTGATCGGCTTCATATTCGTTATAGGTACAAATTGTTAAATTTTGTTCGCTTAAATGACATTGTAAGTTGTATTGAAAATTAACTAAGTTTAATGTTATAAAATTGAGTGTTGCTTACTGACACAACGACTGCTATAAATCCTGTGTTCTTATATTTCATTATTGTTATGTAGTAAAAATATATATTAAAATTTAGGACAAATTTAACTTTTGCGCTATGGTTTGGAATGTCCGTCGCGTGAAATGTGAATAGATTTTCAGAGCTGCCGTAACATTGTGATTAAATCAGTCAAGAGTAACAAAAACTACAATTCAATAGAGTATAAAATCTTACATTTTACGCTGCAAATCTTCTCAACAACTCTGATTATTTTGTGCGATGTTGTTTATTTTGTAATTTAGTAGAGCATTATAAACTTTACTAATTGATAAAACGCGAATTCAAAGTTTTACTTTTCATACATTCGTTTCTCGACCACTCATTAATCGACAGCTGACAATTACTCTACCCCATCCTCATGCTCTTCTTTCACCTTCTCGTCCTTCTCTATGAGCTTTTCCCTCTTCTAGACGTGGGCGACCCCGGCTCTACGTAATTTTCTGTCCATTGTAGCTCTTAGTAAATTTAGCCCTTTTGCTATATCTCATAATTTCTGTTTTATCATCTATTTTCACGTGCTCTTTAGGTAAATTATTTGCAGCTTTTCTATCCCCCTCTTGTCTTCAACAAGTCCTGTGGGCGTTATATTTTCCAAGCCCACTTTCCTTATGATGTGCCCAAGATTGTCTCTTTCTGATGCTACTTGTCTAGTTTTCTTCAATTTTTTTTAAAATTCATCATTGTATTCATAGTCTTCTCGGTACAATGTAAGAGCTACATTTCTGTTGATCTAAGTCACTTTTTCTATTGAGATTTTCCTGTTTCTTAATAATTTGCTTAGATTTTAAAAGCTATTTTTCGCTATCTTAATGCGCTTTCAGATTTCAGAGTCACACTTTCCGTTGTTTGTTAAACACTTTCTACATATTTGAATTTTTGTACTTGTTTAATTTTGGTATTGCCAAATTGCAATTTGCAAGTTGGGCTGTTTCTTTTTGTAAGTAACAATGCATTTTGCCTTCTTGCAATTGATGTTTAGTCCTTTCTTCTCGCTATCCTTTATTACCTTCTGTAGAAGTTCTCGTAGTTTTTTTTCTGCTATAAACACTGTATCATCTGTAAATCTTATATTAAGATCTCGGTCACCAATAATGAATCCTTTCCGGATTGTTTAAACAGGTTCTCTAAGAAATGATATCCTTGTCTTGTATCCCTAATACGAGAAAAATGCTGCAAATATCACATCCAGCTACAGATCATTGGATAAATCAGATGTGTCCAAAGATTCGTATCTTTTATTGACTGAGTGAATACGTAGCTGAAAACCAATAAAAGTCCAACATTCGAATTACAAATGTCTTGCTTTTCAACCCATAGCTGGAGGAAGAAGAGATGGATTAATAATTTTCCCAATGATAATTGTGCGTAAATGGATGCAATGAATTCAACTGAAATTTGAACTCAGCTCTCCATTTTCTCATTCAGAGCCGATATTCATTCCACCACAGCGCATATTTTGGAGCACCTCAAGGTGGTGTAATAGTTAGCAAGCTTGTCTCGTACCTATTACAACTGAGTAGTGAGTTCGATCCTCACTGGGTACCCCATACTTTCGGCCTTGTGCTACATCTAAGCTAATTTACTAACTAATTTACTAGCTAATTTTCTCTATGTTCTGTGAGCCATAGATTCTCTAAGCGCTCTTTCCTCTTGTTGTAGAAATGTCAGTTGTCGCTTTCTTATTCGAAGTATAAAAGTATCCTATCTGTTTATCTTTTTCTTGTAACTTCACCGTTGTTTACATGTTCACATCATACTATACTCAACATCCTTCTGTCGAACCAAAATTTCTTTTGCCTCAAGCCTCTTCTTCATTTGTGAGATTGTCCAGTATTCACTGCCAAGTAGGAAGGCCGATATTACATAGCAGTTCAGAACTCTTTTCTTTGTTTCTAACGAAATTTTCTTGTTTCTTAACACTCTGCTTAATTTGTGGAAAGCATTTTTGGGCATTCCAATGCGCCTTCGAATTTCTGGGCTTAAGGCCATATTACGTTGAAACACCGGTTTTCGTACGATTATAGGAGTTAAGCAACTTCAAGCCTGGTCAGTATCTAGATGGGTAACCGTTTAGAAACATTACATGCTTTGATCTACGTGTGGTAAAATGACTAGGAATTGTAAATCGGAAGCAGAGATTAAGTTCCAATCGGGTTTGTTGTATTTATTTACACGCAAATAGTTTTGGGTAAGATATGATACCACTACGTTTTTACGTTGGGTTAATTAGTAGGACTAGATAATCATTATCTTCAAAACATTCTTGCACCCAAACATATCTTCTGACTTTTACTACAAAAGGTTCACAAATCATAAAACAAACTGTTGTGGGATCTGCCCTTTTCTATGATAATGGGTTCGACATGAGTATACATATATTCCTGCCATAGTGAAAACCAAAGAGATCCGTCCGGACTTGACACTGTCGGCCTTTGGGCGGAGTGTATTAACCCAGTCGTGGCTATGCCAAAGGGTTGAGTCACGACTGGACGAAGTCAGACAGGTATTTTTGGCTGGGTTATATGGCCCGGATCACCCACTCTAAAAAGGCCTTGTGCCACATTTTGCCCCAGTGAGGAGGGAGTGATGGATTGAATATCGATCCGTTAGAGTTTATCTCTGGGCTTGACACTGTCGGCTCTCTGCCTTTGGGCGAGAGCATTAACCCAGTCGTGGCAATGCCGAAGGGTAGAATCTCGACTTGGTAAGGTCAGACAGGTATTTTGGCTGGGCTATATGACCCGGATTACCCACTCTAAAAAGTCCATGTGTCACATTTTGCCTTAGTGGGGCAGGTGGATTAATATCGAGTTTATCTGCGGACTTGACACTGTCGGCTGTCTGCCTTCGGGCGGAGTGCATTAACCCAGTCGTGGCTATGCCGAATTTTAGATTGATGAGTGGGCAAAGTCAGACAGATATTTTTGACTGGGCTATATGGCTCCGATTACCCACTCTAAAAAGGCCTTGTGCCACGTTTTACCCTAGTGGTGGGGTGGATTGATATCGATCCGTTAGAGACATCGGGACTGATGCGTAAGCTACCGAACGATGCCAAAGTTACACAGACAATACCGCGTCAGTTGGCATAGTAGCTCTGAGCTCCACAGCCAGAATAATATTAAACGGATATACTATTTTAACACGGCTTCACTTTAAGACATATATATATATATATATATACATATACATTCCTTACTAATCGTATTCCTGGATTACTAACCTGCGTTCCATTTTGTATATTTACGTTCAATATAACCTACTTTTCTATCTCAAATATCTGATTTGTTGTTCATTATTTTTGCGTGATTCCTCACACGGATCCACAACACAAATCGACCAATATTTTCCGTTGTCTAAATTACATTTCTGCACTTGCTTGAATTTGGTGTCTCCATTTCGTAGTACGCATCTTGAGCAGTACCTCTTGCTGACAATTATCGACTTGAGACTTTTGGCGTCACTGTTAAAAATACGGTGGGTTCTTAATGAAAAGTTAATGAACTTAACATTAAGTAGCGCTGGGATTTCAAAAACGTGACCCGATTAGCTTTTTGCAGCGAAATCTAGAAACCCTGTTCGTCGATCATCTATATTTAATGGAAAAACAAGCGAATATTAAATGGGTGATCATTATTGTTTTACAAAAATGTTATAATTAGATTCTTCGTTTATTGTCACAATTTATATCCTATATTTTTCTAGATGAGAAAATATATTTGTAGTTTGGGCTGCTAGCCCGGACAACTTTTAAAAGACAGACATTCGTGTTTTGAATTTCGTTACTTGTGGTTCTACAGAAGGATGATGAAGACACCACGAACCGAACGATGAGGTTTCAGAGAGGATGGAAACGACATGGAGCTGAAGTTTCTGGGACATGTAATGAGAAATGTGTGAGGCTTGGAGAACTTCATACTCACAGGACAGAGATAGGGAAAGAGAGATAGATGAAAGTAACGCATGATATACTTGATGAGCTTGAGTAAATTGATGGTAGAGCAGGATTTGGGATGGGTAACAAGAGAAAGGGTGTTAAGAGCTACAAGGAACAGGGAGATGTGGAACGCCATGATCGCTTACGGCCTGAAAGGACACGGTACTAAAAAGAAGAAGGAGAAGAAGAAGTAAATTTGGGGCCACGTTTGAAAAATAAGCTATTCAGGTGGATGACGGAACGAGGGTTGCATGGTGTGCTCAGAGCCACCAGGGATAGGGAAACGTGGGAAGCCATGATCGTCTACGTCCCGAAGGGACAGGGCACATAGAAGAAGAAGAACTCTGGCAACAAATAAGAAAGTCAATTCGAAATTTAGTAGCACTGAGCCTTTTAGTATAAATCAGTCACTACTTGTGGATAAATAATATTTAATTAACAAAGTCAATTAAAAATGTAGTATTGTTTTGCTTTCAAACGTGACCCAGTGTTCTGTTTGTAGCCCCTTGACCCATTAGAATCGTAGGGTCAGCATATGTACCACAGCCACAGATGATGTTTCCCTCTCCAGGCTAGTTGAAATTAAGAGAGTTCTTTCTGCTAGTCTGGTTGCCACCCAAGGCTCTAGAACCAAATTTGTCTTGCTATTTTACCCAGACTATCTTTCTTATGGGTAATCAATATTCAAGTGTACATTAAATGGGGTATCAGCATTGTCATACAAACTCATCATAAATAAATCCCTCTATTTTTGCTGAAGATGCTGGAAAAACGGTCGGTTCCTATAATGGTCGGCTTTAGTAAATATCTGACTCCTTCTGACATGCTATACTTTTACAAGAGCCAAATCAGACCGAAAATGGAGTCCTGCTGCCATACCCAGTGTTAAACTGCCCAGTTCAAAAGTGCCTGTGCGGCCTCGTGGTGATTTTCCACATTAAAGCCACAGACGAATCGTTGCACTTCTCTCGCTATTCTATCGTTATTTCCATACAAAATGCACAAACGAGCTACATTCTTAAGATCCCCCAACTTTAATCGTTCCAGGTAAGACCTGCCACGATTCGTACATTGAAGCAAACTAACCTCATTCTTTTCGTATTCCTTTAGTATTTATTTACCCTACTCCTCCACTGGGGCGAGATGTGACACTAGGTCGGTTTTTAAAGTAAGGAACCGGAGCGTTCACGCTCGGGTCACGGGTCGAGGATTACCCAATCCCCGCTGACGTGATAACTAGATACAGAGCTTGTCTTAGTGTGTCAGGACTGGTCACAACATGTCTAAGCTTGTCAAAATTGGTCTCATACACCCGCCGCAAAAGTGTCAGGTTCATATTTCCTTTATTAAGGAGAAAGTTGCACATGGATAGCTACTTTCCAAAAAAGGTTTCTTTCTGGAACAGAAACTCCGGAGGATACTTTCCCGGAAATTAAAATCTTGATCTGTTCAAGCCTAGGATTAACTATTATCTTTTACAATTTTTTTCATTTTGGATTATATATATATATATATATATATATATATATATATATATATATATATGAAGGCAATCTGTGAGTCTGTGTGTGACTGTTCCCAAAGCAGGCCTACATTTTTAAAGCTACGTCATTCAAACTTTCTAGGGACACATATCTACAGGGTAGCCAGGTCGACACATACTTTTTGACTTTAAGTTCAGCAAGTTTTCTCTTTCGCACTTTTTTGGCCAATGGAGCCGATTGTTTACATTTGCTCTGTAAAACATCTAAGATGGTTGCAAAATTACGTGACAGAAATCAAATTACACGTGTCAAACGCGAATGAAATATTTTTGTATTAAAAAAAAAAAGAGACTTTATATTTAATTTTTATTCCGGCGTTTTAAAAATTCAGTTGGTCAACAAAAAACGTGAATATTTTTCCCTGCAATTTTGAAACAAAAGAAATATTTAAAAAGTTTTTTTATATAATAATATATTATATAACCGAGTTTTAATGGAGTTTATCCATTTAATAGTATAAACATTATTGCATCACGAGATCTGATGTTTATGTGAGTATTGTCACGGCCAATGCCGGGCTATGATACTAGTATAAACTATTTCTCTAAATCCAAACGCTCATGCAGCAACCGCATTCTATCTTGCGTGACCCTTGAAACTTGCATAGAGCTAACATTAGTGAAAAGGAAAAGCAGGTCTATAGGTTGTTTACCTATGAAAGCCCTACGCTTCTACTTTTACTGATTTTATTTAGTGATTTTTAAAAAGAATCTTGACTACTAGTGAGAAAAAAAAAATCTATTCAAAATTTAGTAGCATGGAAATCCTGTTTGTAAAAATTCACTATCAGATGTTAAATGGGGCATTAATTTTGCTTTTAAGTAATAAACAAATTCCTTATTTTCGCCATAGTAGGTTCTCTGTGTTTTTCTACTTTAGAATACATGTTTGTAGTCTGGTTTGACAGTGTGAGTCGCTTTTAAAAGCTCAATGTTACTAAATTTGTAATTTCGCTGTGTTAAATTGTGCTAATAGTAAGCGAAATTTTTTTTTTTAATCATTTCACCCCGAGCAAGGCGGAAACGCCACTGATGTGCAGGGGGCTACATAAATGTAAAAAGATTAATTAGAAAAGATTGAGGAGTACAAACTAGTTAGAAAGGAACACCAGAAAGCTGAGAAAGCAGGTGCGATGACAGATACATAGGTGGAGAGAAAGGGAAGGTTATACAGGGGAGGGGAGAGAGCTAGAGTCCAGTGGTTAGTAGATGAGTATTTTTAATTTCAATTTTTTTTTTTAGCCATGGACATTCAAGGGAAGCCCAGTTCGCTACCAGCAGTCTAATCGGTCAAACCAGAACGGCAGAAAACAAGGATTTATTGATATTACGAATAAAAAAATAAATCATAAATATCCTTCGATTCTATAAAATAATTTACAACCCACAAAAATATTTAATTCAGTGAACTATTTTTTTAAAATCATTTTACCCCAAGCAAGGCATTCCACTGCCACTGTTGCGCAAGGGGTTACATAGGGGAAAGTGATGAGAGAGCGATTAGATATAGGTAATGTCAGAAGGAGGGTGATAGACGGGTAGGGATACCGAGGGTGAGGGTTGGGTGGATGGGAAGAGTATTTGAGAGAATGGGTGCGAGTTAGTGTGTTAGGAGGTGTCAATTGACTTTACATTTAAACTCCTTGAGATTGTAGCTGTCGGGGAAGCAATTATGCGGAAGGAAATTCCACAGGCGGGAAGTGCGAGAAAAGAAGCTGTTGGAGTAGAAATTGCGGTTACATTTTATCGGTTTCACTGTAAAAGGGTGGGACTTGGTTGCTAATCTAGTATCTCGTGCAAATTCGTACCTAGGGGGGCACCAGTGATCGGTATGGATCACATTACAGATTCTCCGTTGTATTTTGTCAAGAACCACGAGGAGAATAGTAGGGGCACCCGACCAGATGTGGCAGCAGTATTCAATACACGGGCGGATGGTAGATTTATATACGTGTAGGATAGATTCAGACGGAAGGAACTTCCGGGCCCTGCACAGATTCAGCAAAATATTTGATTTTTGAAACGAAATGATCAGGCACAAATAGAGGACCACAAATGATAAAGCAATGGAAATTAATTTAGAGTACATGCTCCAGGTGTCCGCCATTCAGTTGGAGACAGGGTTGAATAGGGCGTGCAAAGTTGTTGATAAAGTATGCACATAACTCCTGAGTGATCACTTGAATCTTCTCAGCGATGTCTGCCTTCAAAGCAGCAACAACAATACGCGGGTTTCTCTGATAGATGATGTTTTTGAGAAATCCTCAGAGGAAGAAATCTGGATTGGAGTGGTCATGTTAAGCGATTTAAGTTACCATTCCATTTCAGCTTTGCGGTTGATGAGACGATTCGCAAAATGTTCACGAAGCCATGCCATGGTGACATTAGCATTGTAAGAAGGAGTACCATACTATTGAACCACTGTTCCTCCTAATCAAGGTTCTCCCTCTCTTTCAGCTCTCTCCAAAACTTCTCAATCACTGGAATGTAACGCTCTTTTGTTACTGTCACTGTCACTAAATTACCTGATTATCTTCGTTAAGCAATAATCTGAAAAAAAGTAAAGTCTACAGGGATGATCTGAGAGACAGATGCGTTGTAACAACACACGTAAAACAATACTTTTAGTGTATTTTTTTATTTTACGATTTGGACAACATTTTCGGGAAATGAATAGTAGTTTATATATATATATATATATATATATATATATATATATATATATATATATATAAATGTTGTCCAAATCGTAAAATAAAAAATTACACTAAAAGTATTGTTTTACGTGTGTTGATTTGGACAACATTTTCGGGAAATGAATAGTAGTTTATATATATATATATATATATATATATATATATATATATATATAAAGTTGAAACCTTGAGATTTGGTAAGGTGAATTCCAATATAGACAAACTGTAAAAAGTACTGAGTGTTAAAATTTATTGCTAAATTTCATAAAGTATTATATTCATTAAACAAACGTTAGATATTTTTACAAATCCATTGGTAATAATATATTTCGCGGCTCCAGCCGCTCGTCAGACCAAATTCAAACAATATATATATATATATATATAAAGAACGAAGAAAATATTTGCGACGTTCAAAACATTAATTTAAACAGTGCTCGATATTAAAATCGAGCAATGAATATTTATTGCAAATTATACTTCAGAACATGTACAAACTACAAACTACTACAAAATGCACAGTTTTCTAGTAGTTTGTAGCTTGTACATGTTCTGAAGTATAATATATATATATATATATATATATATATATATATATATATATTGTAATAGTTGTTACAATGGTTTATAAACTTATAGTATCACTACACAAAAATTTTCGCATTTCGAAGCTGACCATGTCTTTAGGCTGCTTCTTCGTCAGGTGATCTAGTTGGAATGAAAATTATCTGGTTGATAAGACCGTTTATTTATCCGCCACAAATAAATGGTCGTTTCAACTAGATAATTTTCATTCCAACTAGATAACCTGACGAAGAAGCAGCCTAAACAAATGGTCAGTTTCGAAACGCGAAAATCTTTGTTTAGTGATACTGTGAATTTATAAACCATTATAACAACTATCACAATATAATTCTCTACGTATGTATCGAGCACTCTGTATAAAAGTAAATGCATGAACAACAGGTTAACAAACCTACGAGTTCTACAACTTAGTTATTATATATATATATATATATATATATATATATAATATAGTAGTTTATAGTTTGTACATGTTCTAAAGTATAATTCATAATATATATATATATATATATATATATATAATTATACTTTAGAACATGTGCGAACTACAAACTACTACAAAATTGTACATTTTGTTTGGATATTGAAAGAACAATGTTTTATCAAGTAATTAATAATGATGGTAATGAACGTTATTAAAAAAAATATCACTTCGTTTTATTTTTGCAAAACTTTTCGTACGAGGTAAGAAGATATAAAAAAAGGAGGTAAAAAAAATAAAGAATCAAAGGCATGAAACTACAGTAAATTGTAAACATATTAAAGAATTAACCTCACAATCCTGTTAGAATTATTAAATCAAAGGTTTGAAACTCCAGCAATTATAAACTTCTTACAGTATTAATCGTACTATCTCGATAATTTACTTTAACTATATGATCTTTCTTCTTCTATTATTTTATTTTTATTTTTATTTTCTATAACAAATTGTAATCTACTTACTTCTTTAAATTAGATTTTAATTCTTACTTTTAACGTCAATTTTTCTTTAATTTTTATAATAGTTCATTTTAAATTTAAATTTTATTTAAATTTTATTTTATTTATATCTTAAATTTCAAATTTTACAATTTAGTATTTTAATTTAATTTTTAATTTTAATTTTTATGTTTAATTCTTATTTTTTTAAAAATTACTTCTCTAATTTATTATATTAGCACTTATGAATTTTTATCGACGTGTTGTATTTTTAAATGTCCTCTGATCTGCGCCTCTTTGTTAAGCCCAGACGTCGCGTGACAGACATCTGTATCTGATCTGTCTATATTTACTTCCTGCCTAAATTTGGGGTTTATCTCTCTTAGCTCTTTGCTTTTTATTTCCTCTGTGTCCTTCTCTTTCCTCTTTCTTTCCCTTTTCTTTTTTGATTTCACTTTTTGCTTTCTCATCTTTTCTACCCTAGTTCTTATTTCCCCACCTTTCTTTTTTAATATCTTCTTACCTCGTCCGAAAAGTTTTCCAAAAGACAAAAGGAAATGAGTTTTTTCAAAAATAACGTTTATTAGCATCATTATTAACTACCTGATGAGATAGTGTTCAATCAATGTCGAAACAAAACAAAATGTACAATTTTGTAGTAGTTCGTAGTTTTTACATATTCTAAAGTATAATGTATATATATATATATATATATATATATATATATATATATATACTAAAAACTAAAAAATATAACTACCCTGGACCAACTGGAGGAAATTACGCATAGACTTATTGAGTGTCCATGAATTGTTATATCAAATTTTTAATTGACATCCTTAACAATGGCTTGTGTAAGCCGAACGCTTGGATTGTATTATAAAATAAATTATCTATCAATATTGTGATTTTCTTTGTTCATTTAATGATAATGCTGTTAAGTTTATCAGACAATATGAAATATATTTACATAAAATAAACATAATAAAATAGACATAATTTGTCTATATTATTTAATGAAACATGCATCATTATATATATATATATATATATATATATATATATATATATATGTATATATATATATATATATATATATATTAGTCATCCACATATAAGTCTGTTTGACTGTATCACAGTCATCAGCATGGGTAGACATCTACTTGCTTCCATCCGGGATCGAGACTCAACCGATTTTGTGTCAGTCGGAGTGCCTACTGCTAAGCTATCGGCGCACGGCTATGAGTGAGGACGAAATTTTACCGTGTTATATATATGCGATGTATACACACGCCAGCCGCCGGGAGAACACAATTCATGACTAAGAGTAATGCGGAAATTTTTTTTTTAATTTTCTTCTCTAGGGAGGCCAGTCGTAATGAGAGCATAATTATTTCCCTCTTGTCACGCTTGTTGGGGTTAAATTATTTTGTTTTGCTTTTTCTTATGTCTTAATGTTAGATACTCAATAGTAATTACATCAATATATATATTTTTGTCACTGTCTTCGGCCATCCGCCACGGTAGGGATGGACTTATATTTTCAATTCAATTCTCCTTATTGTTAATAACTTAAATGTTCTATGTTTACTGTGTGTTAATATTTACTCTTTGATAATGGCTTATGTGAGCCGAAAGCTTAGACCCGATAAAAAAATCAACAATTATTGTGATTTTTTGTTGTCTTTCAACGACATCACCATCAAGTATATCAGACGGTATGAACGGATCCTACACAAAATTAATAGACAAAACTTGTCTATATTATTCAATGAAACCTGCATTAACGAAAAAAAGCTGCCAAAATACACACAATTTAAATACATATATATATATATATATATATATATATATATATATATATATTGCCGTTATTTTAGACGGCATAAATAAATTTCTTGAAACTTCTTGACTGCTCACATTTTTCTATCATGTTGAATCAGAGCGAAGTAGCAGGGCTTGTCCGAATTGTATATATTTTGCATTAGCTGAACAAAAGAATGGAGCTCATCTTGGCTTTTACCAATGAACTTGCAACAGAATGAGGATATTCTTACGGAGATGCGTCCGCGTAAAAGAGGGTGTAAAGTAACACCCCCATCTGAAACTGAACAAATTCTTGGATTATTCATTCTGAAATAAAGTTCTTATCTTATTCGATATAGATATTATTATAGACGAAATGTTTCGACCAAGTATCCCCTGATTATCATCAGGTGTCCATTAATCTACTGATAGTTATGATCTTTTGGCCCTGTGATATTGGTTATTTTACGTTCCTGCTGAATTGGTGTGCCATTATCAGATTCAAGAATTTGACAAAAGACCACCATATGACACAGGTATACGATAGTTGGATTTGATTACCGGTATATCAATCTCTATGAGAAATTTACTGTCGACATTTAAATATTTCATAGGAAATTTTATTAATTTTTGGATAATAATTGTTTTAATGATACGAGTCTTACTTATGAACCCATTGCTAAGAGGGGAGGTGGATTCATGCCTTTCCCAAAAATATGTGCGCGTAAGTGAATATAACAAAACCAAATGGAATTGAAACTCGTTTCCCGATTAACAGTGTCTACGCATTATCCATGGTACCAAACACATATCCAAAGTTAAGGAACTAGTATTTCAACGTGATATGGCCGGAAGCCAATTAATACACTTCCAAACAGTATTTGCGCGTAAGTTAATATAATAAATCCTACTTGAATTAGAACTTGGCTCCCGTTTAACTATTATTCATTGCACCAACCACACATCCTTGATTAAAGAACTACTGCCTTAATGTAATATGAACGGAAGCTGATTCATAGCTCCCCCCAATAGTATTTGCGCGTAAGTTAATATAATGAATCCTACTTGAATTAGAACCTTGCTATCGTTTAACAATTCTGATCTATTATTCATTGCACCAACCACACATCCTTGATTAAAGAACTACTGCTTTAATGTAATATGGACGGAAGCTGATTCATAGCTCCCCCAATAGTATTTGCGCGTAAGTTAATATAATGAATCCTACTTGAATTAGAACCTTGCTATCGTTTAACAATTCTGATATATTATTCATTGCACCAACCACACATCCTTGATTAAAGAACTACTGCTTTAATGTAATATGGACGGAAGCTGATTCATAGCTCCCCCAATAGTATTTGCGCGTAAGTTAATATAATGAATCCTACTTGAATTAGAACCTTCCTATCGTTTAACAATTCTGATCTATTATTCAATGCACCATCCGCACATCTAAGTATCCACTACGCCACCGTATCTTCTACGCCACCGCCCTTGTTGGCGACTTTTCAAATATTCCAAGTCAGATGGTTTTTGACAATTGGTTATGCTGGCGGTTTTCATAATTTAGTATTTCTTTACTGAAATGAGTAATTTTTTTAATGTTGGTTGATATAGAGGCTATTATAGACACAACGTTTTGGCCTACTACCCTATGGCCATAAACTGGTGTCGATTGATTGGCTTGTATACGATAAATGTTTATTATTGCGGTATTTTGTCCTTTTTGTGATATTTTTTGTCCATTTCTGCTAAATTGGTGCATCACTACACGATGCAAGCCCTGAACTCGTTGCCAATAGATCTTAAACCCTGTAATGGCTAGATTGTAAAGAATAAGCAACAGCAGTCTAAATATGGCAGCAATACTGCATTTCTGTTATAAAAATTCTAAAAATATATCATTGGGAGAATGTGTTTAGCCGCGGTGACACAAGCGAGCCTGGAGACGTCACCGAGAGCCCCGTTCTTTGTAAAGAACCGTGTCCGTGGAATCGGCTCGTCTGGAGATACGGAAAAGGTACCTGCAGAGCGACATGGCTCGGGCGGCGTCCGGTGCGCTTTAGGCGGCCCTGGAAAATCCGGGTCCGATTTTCGCAGCTCTCAAGTCGGTCCGTACCCACTATCCGCAGCAGGTCTCCAAGGTGTACAGCCTCTCGTCGATGGCATCAATGTAGGTAAGGGAAGTCGGCAAAATGGATCCATACCTTCGGAAGAAGGATTGGTTCCGAAGACCGGGTCGGTCGGGCCGTGCCCGCTCGAAGCGAGGAACCGGTACGGGGCTGTAGCGTTCGCTCCGTTCGCGCTTTTGTGGCGCGGGTTCAAAGCGTCGTAGCGTTCCGACGCCGGCGGTGGCGTTGCAGTCGTGCACGTCCGGCTTTGTAAATTGAGCAAACAATTTTCCCAACAATTTTTAACTAAGAATTGCATGTCTCAACTTCCCTTGAGATATGTCCCGAAAACAAGAAAATCAAAATACAATGCTATTCGAAGCAGATCGTTCTTATAAACCGAAATGGCGTTAATAAGCAATAAGAGATAAAGAAACTAAACATAGAATAGCTTGTGTGAGTGGTAGGTTCGTCCAATAACTCAAAATTGCCACAAAACCAAACAACCTTTAAATTCTCTTCATGTTTTTAAATACTATCGTCCTAAAACGACCTTCATATAAATGCTTGGTTGATTCGTTTTCTACGTCTTATAGACGATTTGCATATTAAAGCCAGAAAATATTGTAACAACTATTTTTAGAAGATAATGATTTACTGATAAAAGGCTTATTAATTAGCTCATAGCTCGTGAAAAGAGGCGAATTCATACCTTTTCCAAGGGCATTAGTGCGTAAGGGAATATAACAAACTTAACAAGAAATAGAGCTCGGCTCTCCAATTAACAATTAGTAGCATTATCCATTACACCATCTGCACATCCAAGCTTACCTGGTATTTCCAAGTGGTCACTAATCAAGGTACCGAACAGTTCCGACCTTGCTTAACATTAGTGATTGTACGTTATGGGACCATATCCCATAAAAAATTTCATATGGATGCCATGCGTGGTACGAAACCTGTTCAGAAATTTACATTGTTCAGACTATTGTCCTCATCTTTACTGCCATGTTTACGCCGTTTCGGCAGTTGTACGCTCCGGTCTTCTTCAGGTGCTAGAAATTTAGAACCGAACCCTTTATTTCGATCACTTGGGTATACCATTCTCATTCCATATGCGATGTCATTGAGGACACTTGGCCCAGTGGATACAGCCGTTGGTTAGTTCCAGTTACTTGACCCAAATAGAGCTCAACACCAAGCTACAGCCGTGGTGAACAACTAACTTAAGAAGTTGAGTTATAGGAAGGGTTCGGTTCGAAATTTCTAGCAGCTTAATAAGTCTGAAATATACAACAACCGAAACGTCGTAAGCATGGCAATAAAGTCAGTCAGTCAGTTAAGTGCCATACGTGATACACGCTTGGGCGAGCATGTCTCGAAAGAGACATGACAGACTGGGCGGAAGATTATCCCGCAGTAGGTTACCATTGCTTTCTGCGGTAGACTGGTAGCCGACCAAGGCTATAGAACCCAATCTGTCCTGTTAGTTAACCCATAACTGGAAGGAATAGACGGATTAATACCTTTCCCAACGGTATTTGCGCGTAAGTGAAGGCAATGAATTCGGCTGGAATTCGAACTTGGTTCCCCGATTTCTCGTTCCGAGCCGGTATCCAAAGCACCACAACGCACATCTGGCAATAAAGATTAGGACAGTAATCCGAACAATGTAAATAATGTAAACACTTCCTCATAGAATAAGCATAAGAATTACGCGCACGTACATATGCATATATTCACAGACATATACAAACTTAAGGTCTGGCGGTTTTCAATTTGAATAATATTTAGGCATTGCAACAGCATTACAGTATTAATAATTAATTGTTAAATCAGGCATGGTGAATTAGGATTTCGTTAGATTTATGTTTATATATATATATTCAAATAAAACTTCGAAAAGCACAGGTGTCGTATGATCATTTCCGCGGGTAATACTCGCTTCGTCAGCGACCAAAATTTTACTATTGTGGAAAATTCAAGAAAAATTTCATACACCGGAAGTTCACTTAAAAAGAAGAAAAAAGGAAAAGAAATAAAAAAGAACTGTGGGAGGGGGAGTTAAAAAAGAGAGTAGATTGTGTTAGGAGGTAAGCATCTAGATGTTGTTACAGAGGGTTAAGGAAAATGGAGAGATGGCGAAATGGATTCAAACTCGATTAATGAAGAGGACATTTAAAGATTCAGTCAGTTAAGTGCAATACGATAAACACGCTTGGGCGATCATGTCTCGAAAGAGACATGACTGACTGGACAGAAGATTATCCCGCAGTAAGTTGCCATTGCTTTCTGCGGTAGACTGGTTGCCAGCCAAGGCTATTGAACTCAATCTGTCCTGTTATAGTCCTTAAGAGTTGTGCCCCTGAACTCTCCCCTGTCCTCTCTAAAGTGTTTAACTACTGCCTTTCTGCTTCCTGTTTTCCTGCATGCTGGAAGTTCTCTTCAGTCGTTCCTGTTTTTAAGAATTGTGGTAAACCCTCGGACCCATCCAACTATCGCCCTATCAATCTTCTACCGATATTCGGGAAAGTGTTCGAGGCCATAATCAATGCTGAAATAGTTCAACATCTTACTGCCCACAAACTCTTCTCTGACAAGCAATATGGCTTCCGCTTTGCCAGGTCCACTGCCGATATGCTAACGACCTTTACGGAGTGCATGCTCCGAACCCTAGATGAGTCAGCCGAGGCTCGTGCAGTTGCTCTGGACATCTCCAAGGCTTTTTACAGGGTCTGGCAGCACTCTGGCCTCCTTTTCTAGCTACGGGGTTACGGCATTACCTGCTTGACATAATCCCGTCCTTTTTAAACAACCGAAAAATGAAGGTCGTTTTGAATGGGCATGCCTGTTCATCCTACAGCACGAATGCCGGTGTCCCCCAGGGCTCTATCCTGGGCCCGACGCTCTTCCTTCTTTTCATCAACGACCTCCCAGATGAGATCAAGTCCCAAGTAGGCATCTAGGCAGATGACACCTTAATATACTCCCGCACAAGTAAGAAACCTGGCATGGCGGACAGACATAATCTCACTGCTGACCTTGAATTAGATCTACACTCTGTGGTGAATTGGGGCAAGAAGTGGCTTGTCAACTTCAATGCGACCAAGACTAAGCTGTTGTCTGTCAACCATCACAGGCAAACTCTCCTGCCTCACATAAGCATGGATCAAGCGATTCTCCCTGAGTGCAATACACTGCGCCTCATCGGCCTTACCCTCTCTTCTGATCTCAAGTGGAACCGCTACATCGAATCCATAGCTAAATCCACTGCTAAGAAGGTTGGGTCACTGTGTCGATCCAGGATGTTCTTTCCGCCTGAATCCATACTGCATATATACAAGTCTACCATTCGACTCTGCATGGAGTACTGCTGCCATTTATGGTCAGGCACCCCTGCCTCTCACCTCGGTGTTCCCGACAGGCTCCAAAGGAGAGTTAGTAACGTGATAGGTGTTGACTTGGCGGCTCGACTACAGCCACTTCTCCACCGACAAAATGTGGCCTCCTTTTGTCTGTTCTATAAGTACTTTCATGGCTTCTGCTCAGACGAACTTAAGTCACTGGTGCCTCCTCAACAGGTGTTTACTTGTGCAACCAGAATGGCAGCTGGGTCCCACCCATTCACAGTTAGGTTAGACAAATGCAGACGACAATTCTACTCCTGCAGCTTCTTCTCTCGCACTTCACTCATGTGGAACTCGTTCCCATATTCTTGCTTTCCTGACGGCTACAACCTCCAGAAATTTAAATGCAATGTCAATACTCATCTACTAACCACTTGACTCTAGCCCTTCCCCCACCCCGTATATCCTTCCCTTTCACTCCCCACTTGCAACTGTCATTACACCTGCATTTTCATCTTTCTATTGCTTCTTTCTAATTGGTTTGCAATCCTCTTCTCCCTCCTCTAATTAATTTTCTTTCAGTTATGTAGCCCCCCGCACATCAGTGGCATTTACGCCTTGCCTGGGGTGAAATGTTTAAAAAAAATAACTGGAAGGAAGAGACGGATAAATACCTTTCCCAAGGGTATTTGCGCATAAGTGAATGCAATGAATACAACTGGAATTCCAACTCGGCTCCCCGATTTCTCGTTCCGAGCCGATATCCACTGTTCCACAACGCATGTGTAAAGAAGTGAAAATTAGGAGTGTCACAGGACACACACACACACACACACACACACACACACACACACACACACACACACACACACACACACACACACTTTTGCTTATAGAGAAATATTATTTAGAAATATCTAATCTTTCAGTTGTAAACAAAAACTTTTTCGGATCAGTGATTAACCACGGCTTTAAGCGAATGACATCTGTAATTCATAGAAAGAACCTCTCTTCTCCAAACTTCGTGAACTGACGCTATCGAATCACAAAAATACCAAAGAGTAAAAGCAACATTAACTGAGGACTTTCAAGTGCAGCAACATCTAAAATGGACAGCATATTTAACTCAAAGAGAATATAATTAAGATTAAGATAATTAAGTTTCTAAATATATCAAACAAAAGTTTAAGCAGAAAACCTCCATCAATATTGGAAAGAATTTTTTAAGAGAAATAATTTATAAATTTCAAATGAAAGTAGCATGTGTCTGTTCGGCCATTGAATGAAAGTTTCGATATAAGGAAACAACTAACATTGCCATTATATGAAAAAAACTTTTGAGCATCCTCAGACCTCTAAAATAACTTGCACATTCATTTTCGCAAAGACTATAAGTGTTGAACTCATTTTAACAATGTATTCAGTCAGTTAAGTGCCATACGTGATACACGCTTGGGCGATCATGTCTCGAAAGAGACATGACTAACTGGGCAGAATATTATCCCGCAGTAGGTTGCCATTGCTTTCTGCGGTAGACTGGTTGCCGACCAAGGCTATAGAACCCAATCTGTCCTGTTATTTAACCCATAACTGGAAGGAAGAGACGGATTAATACCTTTCCCAAGGGTATTTGCGCGTAAGTGAATGCAATGAATTCGAACTCGGCTCCCCGATTTCTCGTTCCGAGCCGATATCCAATGCACCACAACGCACATCCTATAACAATGTATTACTTTATTTTAATAATTGCAAATGCGTTTAGTGCAGGTTTGCGAGATTTTAACATTTTATTCATTTTATTTTCATATGTCTAATCACAAAATTTATTTTATTTTAACATATTTTCTACGTACTAATTTTTATTGATTTGTTCAGATATATTTTTAAATCTTATTAAACGTTTCGATTTTTCAAAGCGACAACAGCATTTTTTTAGTTAGCAGTGTTGTCACGTTAACGACTGTCTCGTTGATTTTCTTTTTTCGGCTACATTTTGAAAATACTCTCGTGACAGTTACGAAACCTCGACAAGGAAATAAAAACAAATATAAGCTACAATCGTGTATTTTTTTTCATTTTAGATACTACAAAGAACCGTATAATAGAAACGAAACGCGTGACACTCAGCTGTTAAGCGTTCCGCCATATTTCAAGTCCTCCAGTTTCCCTCTCGATACAAACAGATGCACAAAAGGTTTAATCTAACGTTTGAAAACATTCAAAATATTTCTAGCATAAGTTAATGATCATTGTTTCTTCGTTTTACGCCATTTCATAGAGCGGTGTTGGCTTGTTTAGCGGCATGTCAACAGCTCTATGGGTTATTTAATGCTGACATCTAAGTATTGGTGGTCATTTTTCTATGTTATGTTTTGTAAGTAACTCTACTTTAAAATATATTGCTGGTCTTCTCCTTCTTCTTCTTCTATATGACGCGTCCCTTCAGGACGTAGGCGATCATGGCGTTCTACATCCACCTATCCCTTGTAGCTCTTAACTCTCTTTCTCATGTTGCCCCTCACAAACCCTGCTCTGTCATACATTTGCTAAAAACCATCCAATACACCAAGCGTTGCTTTTCTCCATCTCTCTCTCTCTCTTTCTCCAATTGTCATTTGAGCATTAGATTCTTTTTAGGAAATAAAGGACGGTAAAGACGGTGTTGGATATTACCTATTTATTATTAATTAATATTTCAAGATCAGAATCTCATCTTCAGAATGATAGGAGAGCTTGATTTCACGTCCGCTGCTGGACGGTGACTTTAAACGAATTGTCCTCTTTCGCTGCTACTGCTGTCGTTAATTGTAGTATGTGTGGGTGTACCTGTAAGTGTGTTAGTGCATGTATGTGTGTGTGTGTTTATGGTTTATATAGATTCTGATCTCGAAATATCAATGAATAATAAATAGGTAATACCCAACACCTTCTTTACCTTCCTTTATTTTACTAAACGCATTGTGATAGCTTTCAAATACCTACCCATACACCTTAGATTCTTTTTGCTTCAAAAATGTATTGTTAATCATACTATGAATAGGTATTATTGATAACTTTTTTATATAAAAATCTATTGCTAATATGTTTGTACTTTCATAGCTTTTTAATTTTAGGTTCACAATTTGACCATAGCTGGGACTTTAACAGGTGCCGCCACCCGCGTCAGTGTAACTCTGGGTACAACAGCAAATAAGAGGTTGCTTTATGCCTCCAATCTCTTGATGAGAGGCCTTGTTACTGGATGTAGTTTATCGTCATATGCAGGACTAGTAGAGTGGGTAAATTTGGATCAATGTAGGTATTTCGTAAATGTGAAGATACCTGGAATTTGGAGTTTTATCGTTCAAGAAGATCTATCTTTCTTAGGTTTAATTATAGGTGACCTTCCGTTGAGCAAATCCGAGCTAAATTATAGGCAATAGATGATCGCGCTTTTGAGATGTGTTCACATTCTGATAAAATTGCTCAAGCTCAATGGCAGATTTGTTGGGATTTACTTGCTTTCTAACACCGGTGCCAAAACCTTGAACTGTAGACAGTAATAAAGAAGAATCCTCTTTAAAGAAGTCAAGCTGAATGCTTTAATAACTTTAGAAGATCATTTATTCAATTCCCCCCTGTGGAATTCCCTTCCACAAGTCTGCTTTCCCGACAGCTACAATCTCCAGGTGTTTAAATGTAGGGTCAATAGACACCTCCTATCACACTAACTCCCAATTATTCTCAGAACACTCTCATCTACCCAACCCTCATTCTCGGTATCCTTACCCGCCTATCACCCACCCTCTGACATTTCCTATATTTAACCATTCTCGGTATCCTTACCCGCCTATCACCCACCCTCTGACATTTCCTATATTTAACCATCCTTCCTCCACTCTATGTAGCCCCCTGCGCAGTAGTGGCAGTGAAAGGCCTTGCTCGGGGTGAAAGGCTTATAAAAAAATTAAAAAAATTCAGGCAACAGAACGCAATTGCAGAGAAGAAAATAAAGAAACCGTGCCAGAAAAGGCGCGATCCGACGAAGTGTAAAGAAAGAGAAAAGCTAAATGGCAAAATGGAACAGTAGCGTAACTTTGTTCAAGAAAAGCAAGAGCAAAGGTTGTGAGTCGTGTCGATAACAATGAATATATTACGAGCAGTCCTATAGTATTATATATATACTATCAGTATAGCCTAGCGTTACTCGGGTGTAATGAAAGCTTTTATATATATGTATGGGAAAGGTATCAGCCTAAAGAATATTTGTGTGAAGTTTGGTGAGAATCGGATAAAAATTGTGGATTTGTATAAAGGACATACAGACAGATAAACAGACACACACACAAATATCTTGCCTTATATATATATATATATATATATATATATATTATCGATTTTCTGCAATATTGTAAGAACTGCAACCTAGAAACTTCTGAATATCGTTTCTTATATCTTTGTCTATAAGTGTATGTAATTTGATTAAAATCAGGCAACTCCTTCTATAACCCGATATTTTCGATTATCGATTTCGATATTTATGGGGGTACCGCAACACAAAACCTAGCTAAGAACACTGGCAGACGCTTATAGTACAACTGTGTAAATTTTCAAGAAAATCGGTTCAGCCGTTTCGGAGTTTATAGGTAATGGACACACACGATCCAACGAAGTGTAAAGAAAAAGAAAAGATAAATGGCAATTTTTTTTAATAATTTCACCCCGAGCAAGGCATAAATGCCACTGATGAGCGGGGGGCTACATAACTATAGAAAGATTAATTAGAAAAGAGTGAGGAGTACAAACTAGTTAGAAAGGAGCAATAGAAAGCTGAGAATGCAGGTGTGATGACAGATGCATAGGTGGAGAGAAAGGGAAGGATATACGGGGGTGGGGAGAGAGCTAGAGTGCAGTGTTTAATAGATGAGTATTGACATTGCGTTTAAATCTCTGGAGGTTGTAGCCGTCAGGAAAGCAAGAATATGGGAGCGAGTTCCACAGGCGGGAAATGCGAGAGAAGAAGCTGCAGGAGTAGAATTGTCGTCTGCATTTGGCTAACCTGACTGTGAATGGGTGGGACCCAGTTGCCAGTCTGGTTGCATGAGTAAACACCTGTTGAGGAGGCACCAGTGACTTAAGCTCGTCCGAGCAGAAGCCATGAAAGTATTTATAGAACAGACAAAGGGAGGCCACATTTCGACAGTGGGGAAGTGGCTGCAGTCGACCCGCCAGATCAAATGGAACAGTAACGTAATTTTGTTCAAGAAAAGCAAGAGCAAAGGTTGTGAGTCGTGTCGATAACAATGAATATATTACGAGCAGTCCTATAGTATTATATATATACTATCCGTATAGCCTGGCGTTACTCGGGTGTAATGAAAGCTTTTATATATATGTATTATCGATTTTCTGCACTATTGTAAGAACTGCAACCTTGAAACTTCTGAATATCGTTTCTTATGTCTTTGTCTATAAGTGTATGTAATTTGATTAAAATCAAGCAACTCCTTCTATAAGCCGATTTTTTCGATTATCGATTTCGGTATTTATCGGGGGTACCTCGACACAAAACCTAGCTAAGAACACTAGCAGACGCTTATAGTACAACTGTGTAAATTTCCAAGAAAATCGGTTCAGCCATTTCGGAGTCTATAGGTAACGGACACACACACACACACGTACACACACAGAGACAAATTTCCATTTGTAAATAAGTTCATATATATATATATATGTGTGTGTGTGTGTGTGTGTGTGTGTGTGTGTGTGTGTGTGTGTGTGTGTGTGTGTGTGTGAACACCCAGATACACATCATTATATAAATATTTCTGTCAATTCGTCAATCAGTCAGTTAAGTGCCATGCGTGATACACGCTTTGGGCGATCATGTCTCGAAAGAGACATGACTGACTGGGCAGAAGTTTATCCCGTAGTAAGTTACCATTGCTTTCTGTGGTAGACTGGTTGCCAGCCAAGACTATAGAACCCAATCCGCCCGATTATTTAACCCATAGATGGATGGAAGAAAGAGATTAATACATTTCCCAATGGTATTTGAGCGTATGTGAATACAAGGAATTCAAATGGAATTCGAACTCGGCTTTCTGATTTGTCGTTCCGAGTCGATATACTCTGCACCACAACGTACGTCACTTGTGTAACCAGACAGAATAATTCAAGCTAATCGCCCAGATATCGCGATCAAAAACCAATAAAACAGAATGTGCTTTGTTATTGACAAATCGATTCTTGCAGATTGTAATGTATCTTTGATAATCTCCAAAAACTATCAAAATACAAGAATGAAGTAGAAATCTAAAAAAAAAACAAAAACTCAATTATTCCAGTTTTATTTGGAGTACATCCATAATTCCAGTTTTATATGGAGCCCTCGGATTAATTGAAAAAGATTCCGATAATTGAATGGATTCCTGGTAGCCCACAACTTAAAGAAATACAAACAATCTTACTCACGAGTATAACTAAAATATTACGAAGAGCTTTATATATGCAAAATGTCTGTGACGTTTTTTTTTTGTTTTTTTTACCAATCAGTGGAAAAATGTCAAGATGTTGTTTCTAACCATAGGCCTCTTGTTATGAACCGGAAATAAATGAGCAAACAACAAAAATGAAAGAAATAATAATAATAATAATATATAAATGGAACCTATAAGTCTGATGAAATAAACATCAAAAGAGGTATATTTCAAGGTGATTCTTTATCTCCCTTACTATTCTGCATATCATTAATAGCACTAACCAGTCAACTTAATAAGACATAATGTGGTTATAAAATAGACCAAAAGAAAATAAGCCATCTATTTTACATGGATGACTTAAAGTTATATGCTAAGAATGATAATGAGCTGGAAGGTCTTCTGCAAACTGTAAAATGCTTCAGCGAAGACATTGGAATGAAATTTAATTTGAATAAATGTGCTAAAGCTACAGTTTTACGTGGATCAATACAAGAAACATCCTCAATTAGCCTAGACCCTGCTGTAACAATAAAATAATTGAAACCAGAAGAAGCTTATAAATACCTAGGTGTAAATGAGAGCGAAAACATTCACCCTAAAAAATGAAAGAAATAGTGCGTAAAGAGTACTATAGAAGGCTACGAATGATATTAAAAACTGAATTAAATTCACAGAACAGAGTTATGGCCATTAATAGCCTTGCAATCCCCGTTGTCCAATATAGCTTCAACATCTTAAACTGGACTCTAAACGACATCAGACGAATGGATGCTAAAACAAGAAAGCTTCTTTCTCAGCATAAGATGCATCATCCAAAGGCTGATGTAGACCGTCTATACATACCCCGTAAAGAAGGTGGAAGGGGTCTTATTCAGCTGGAATTGTCATACAAGACAACAGCTATTGGCTTACTAACATACATAGAAACAACAAAGGATTGGATGATACAATTAGTAAGGCAACATGAAGAAAGAAAGAAAAAATATTCAATAATAAAAGAAGGCAGTAAATACAAAGAAGATTTACAGTTAGTAGATTCTGTAGAAAAGCAAAACAGAAGCCAAGAACCAACTATTGCGGCAAAAAATATGAAAATGAAAGCCAAAGATAAAGCTCTTGAACAGATGAAACAGCGCTGGCAAGACAAACCTCTGCATGGCCAATATCCAGTACGTGCCAATAAATCCAATGTTGACAAAGTTAATACTCATCGATGGTTACGTGCATCTGGATTAAAGTATGAAACTGAAGGATTTATACTTGCAGTACAAGACCAAAGTCTTTTCACGAGAAACTTTCAGGCAAATATTATGCATAATAATATGGATCCAAAATGCAGGTTTTGTGATAAACACCAAGAAACAATAGACCACCTAATCTCAGGCTGTTCTGTGCTTGCGCCAAACGAATATAAAAATCATCACGATAGAGTTGGGCAATATTTACATTGGACAATGTTCAAACATTATGGAAAAGCTGTAAACAAACACTGGTATGAACATCATCCAGCACCGGTTACAGAAATAGAAGATGTAACCATTCTATGGGATTACACCATCTACACAGACAGAAAAATTGAAGCAAACAGGCCAGACATTATTGTTAAAAACCAGAAGGAGAAAACTTGTCTATTAATTGATATGGCTTGTCCAGCGGATTGTAACATAGCAATCAAGGAATTTGAAAAACTGTCAAAATATAAAGACCTGGAAATTGAAATAGAAAAAATGTGGAAATTGAAAACAAGAGTTGTACCAGTGATAGTAGGTGCACTTGGAATGATAAAAAATGGAACAAAACAACACATTGAAAGAATCCCTGGAAACCCCAGCTTAAGAGACATACAAAAAATTGTCTTATTAAGTACAGCCCACACACTAAGGAAAACTTTATCTATGTAATGCTGAGGATGATAGGGAAGATAGAAAAACATGAAATGGAGCCATAACAACACGCCACTACCTGCCTTAGGTCTCCCCGCAGACTTGGTTGGTAGTGAGACCAAAGCAGAAATCGAAATATGATGAAAAATGACATAATAATAATAATAATCATTAAAGTAACATAAGAAATGTCTTAATCCTCCATCGTGTTCTTTTGATACAAAGATAGAAGAAAAATAAAAAGAGAGAATAACTAACTATGACCCATTGGAGTTTGAACACGTAAGACTTTAAAAGTTCAAGAAAGTTACCATCATACCAATTGTCGTTGGTACACTTGATACGCTGACTGGCAGAATAGAAACATGGATCAAGAAAATTGGCATTGATTGCCCAGTGGGACTGTTAGAGAAAAGAAAAATGATGAAAACTTGTCAGTGGAAAATTGTATGTTACCTACGGTTGCTGGTTTGGGCGGCTGTCCTTGCATTATTTGCCAGATATTTGAAATGGAAATAATACTGAATGAACGAAGAATTAGAAGAAGAGCAAAACCCATTCAGATGATAATATGAAAGAAATAATCTTGAATACACTGAAGTTTTGCGATTATTCAATATACATTGTCAGCCACTACTTATTACTGCTGTAAACATTTGACGGATGAATAATAATAATAATAATAATACAATTAATAATAATAATAATTAAAGCTGTAAACAAACACTGGTATGAACATCACCCAGCACCGGTTAAAGAAATAGAAGATGTAACCATTCTATGGGATTACACCATCTACACAGACAGAAAAATTGAAGCAAATAGGCCAGACATTATTGTTAAAAGCCAGAAGGAGAAAACTTGTCTATTAATTGATATGGCTTGTCCAGCGGATTGTAACATAGCAACCAAGGAATTTGTAAAACTGTCAAAATATAAAGACCTGGAAATTGAAATAGAAAAAATGTGGAAATTGAAAACAAGAGTTGTGCCAGTGATAGTAGGTGCACTTGGAATGATAAAAAATGGAACAAAACAACACATTGAAAGAATCCCTGGAAACCCCAGCTTAAGAGATATACAAAAAATTGTCTTATTAAGTACAGCCCACACACTAAGGAAAACTTTGTCTATGTAATGCTAGGGATGATAGGGAAGATGGAAAAACATGAAATGGAGCCATAACAACACGCCACTACCTGCCTTAGGTCACCCCGCAGACTTGGTTGGTAGTGAGACCAAAGCAGAAATCGAAATATGATGAAAAATGACATAATAATAATAATAATAATAATAATAATAATAATAATAATAATAATCACCTATTTGCAAGTTTTGTAATAGTTAGCGGCTCGGTAGGAGAAATCGACTACGCAGTTCGAATACAGGTCAAGTTCGTTACAGTCATTTACACAATTCATGCACCCAGGAAAGGTTGTCAATGTATCCCGTATCCCCTAGCTATAGTTTAAATAGCAGTGCAAATTGGAATCTCTAGCGGTAATTGGCAACCAGTTTAGAAGAATGATAGATATGTAACAGATGTTACTCTTAGAATAATAATAATAATAATAATAATAATAATAATAATAATACGCGATTGGAATTACAACGAAAATGACGTGTTTTTCTGAGGCTCCTGAAAACGTAACGTTTTTTTTCTAATGAAATTTTAATTTTACTATTTTAAACGTAAACATGAATTTTTCTTCATATATTATTTATCTGTTTCTTCTTTAAATGATCCTAATAAATAGAATCATCAACTAGTTTTCTTATTATTCGTATTTCCCTTAGTTGTCGATATTTCGAAATATTTTTTAAACTATGATAATCTTTCTTAAAAACAAAAATAAAAACAAGACAACAGAAAAAATACGATGAAAAACACTAAAAACAGTTTGATACAATTTCTAAAAAAAAGAATACTTATTTATTTATTTTTACTCATTCATTCATTTTATTTATTTATTTATTTTTCGATAACCTTATTTTCGACGACATTAATGAAAGAATGACAGAATATACAGTGGGTGAACAAATTATTATTTTTAAATTTCACGACAGTAATAAACTCAAACGTATGTCAAATTTTTCTTGTCCATTAAATTTTGATTTTTTAAAAATTTTATCTTAACAATTATTTTTGTTGCAAGGACTAGTGATGGTAGAAACAATTTTTCCTTTTAACAAAATACTCTCGAAGTGTAGTGATGTTTTTTCTGTTGAGCGGCTGTTACGTCCAAGTTTGTTTGTTTTTTAACCAGCGTCTTTCACTTTGAATTTTTTTTCTATATTAAATTCTGTTTTACTATTTTAACATAAACATGAATTTTTCTTCATATATTATTTAATTTTATTGAATTTTTTAAAATATAAACATGATTTTTTTAACATAAACGTGAATTCTTTTTAACATAAACATGAATTTTTCTTCATATATTATTTAATTTTATTGAATTTTTTTCCTATATAAAATTCTGTTTTATTATTTTAACATAAACATGAATTTTTCTTCATATATTATTTAATTTATCTGTTTCTTCTTTAAATGATCTTAATAAATATAATCATCAGTTTTCATATTATACATATTTCCCTTAGTTGTCGATATTTCGAAATAATTTTTTTAAACTATTATAATTTTCTTAAAACAAAAAACAAAACAAAACAACAAGAAAAAATACGATGAAAAAGAGTTTGATTATAATTTCTACGATATTCTTTTTAGAAAGAATACGTATTTATTTATATATTTATTTTTATTTATTTATTCGTTTTATTTACTTTATTATTTATTTTATTTTGATAACCCTATTTTTGACGACTTTAATGAGAAAATAACTGAATATACAGTGGACAAACAAATTATTAGTTTTATTTTAAATCTCACAGTAGTAATAAACTTAAACGTATGTCAACTTTTTTTCTTCTTAACAATTATTTTTGTTACAAGGACTAGTGATAGTAGCAACAATTTTTTAACAAAATACTCTAGTGTAGTGATGTTTTGTTTTGTTGAGTGTCTGCTACGCCCAAGTTTTTTTTAAACCAGCGTATTTCTCTTTGAATTCCAATCGCGTCTATGTCAGCTGTCACTTGGCAACCCATTTAGAAGAAGGAAAACTCCGATAACAACCCGCAACTCAAGATGTTAATCGTGCCGTGGAGTGAATGGCTACTGCGTTATGAGGTCACAAACGATCCCCTACTGGCTTCGGGACCCTGTTTGCAAAAGACCGTTACCCAACGTGCCGGGCAACTTTGGGTGGACTTTTGGACCCGTGCGTCACTCGTGGGAAAATATGAGAAATACAAATAGAAATAAAAGTCCAGTATGGTTCTTCCGGTGGATAAACAGGGAGTCCGTCCTTTAGGAGGGAACCTACCTAAAGTTGAAAGATCTGCCATAGAAACAAACTCCTACACAAAGAATGAATCTTCAGGTGCCCACTAAATACGAATTTGCACGAGATACTAGATTAGCAACTAGATCCCACCCTTTTACAGTGAAACCGATAAAATGCAGCCGTAACTTCTACTCCAACAGTTTCTTTCCTCGCACTTCCCGACTGTGGAATTCTCTTCCAAACGATTGCTTCCCCGACGGCTACAATCTCCAGGAGTTTAAATGTAAGGTCAATACACACCTCCTAACACACTAACCTGCTCCCATTCTATCAAGCACTCTTCCCATCTGCCCGACCCTCATCCTCGCTATCCTTACTCATCTGTCACCTTTCTCCTGACATTCCCTATGTCTATCCACTCCTTCTCTTTACCTTCCCCTATGTAGCCTCATGCGCAATAGTGGCAGTGGAATGCCTTGCTTGGGGTGAGATGATTAAAAAAAAAAAAAAAAAGGTCCCCACAACAAGGATAATCCTAATGATGGCCCTGAAAATTCTCCGTATATGTAAAGAAAAAAATAAAATGGTCTCGTGAGGAGTACAAAGTCGTTATGACTGCATTTCATGAAGCGTTACTCAAACCTCAAAAAAACATCACTCGCCAAACATATGACATTTGGCGAGAAAAGGTTGAACAAACAAATACATTGACGAAAATAAATTAGCCAATGGACGAAGATACATCATTCGTAATAACCGATTGACAGAGGCTGAAATTAATGAGATTAAAAGAATTGCAACCAGAATAGACGAATCAACAAAATATGAAAGGGAACAGGAGTCAGAAATAAAAAGTAGTAACCACAGGTCATAATGTAGAAACCGTGATACACACAAATCACTGTGAAGATAATGCTGTAAGTTTAAAAGTGCTGGAAATGTGTGATCTGAGTCAGTTACAAGACAACAACAAAACGAGTTCAAAACACATTGAACAGAATTATTTTACGGAAAACAAGAACAGTATGCAAGAAGCCAAGGAAGAAATCAAGAACCATATAAGTCAAATACAGAATATTGCAATGGAGGAACGAGAACAGCTCCCAAAATTACAAACAACAAAGCATAACCTCGAAACTATTAAGTTCTACAATGCAGCACTCAAATTAATTTTGGATGAAGAAGACACTCATACAAATCTCAATGAAGCAATATATGCATCAGCAATAGCAGCAACAAAAAAATTGAACTTCAAATTAAAAACAAGGCAGTCCCGCAGACATGAAGATCCACCTTGGAAAAGAAAAATAGAAAAAAAAAATAGAACAACTTAGAAGTGAACTATCAGTAATAGATGAACTGACTAGAGGAATAAATGTAAGAACTAGGAAAAGCAGAAGAGTCGAAAGAAAATACAACTTTAGCAATGAAAATGAAGTCCTATCAACTAAGGAAAAAATAAAGCAAACAATACAACTGAAACCTCAAAGAATAAGACGCTATGAGAAAAGATCAAGATTCTACAGACAAAACAAGATTTTTCAAACCGATGCAAAGAAATTTGACAGGGAAATAGGTAAAAAAAAAGAATTGAAGTGACAGTCCTCACTATAATGGAAGAAGTTATACAGTTCTGGGAAAAAATATGTGCTTGCCCTAAAGAACATAACAAATAAGTAGACTAGATTGCACAATAGATAGAACGAATGAAAACTAAACTAGAACAGACATGGGCTGGAATCACAGAAGTGGATGTTAAATGTGCACTGAAAAAAGCACACAACTGGAATAGATAAAATTCCTAACATTTGGCTATATTATTTAAATACAGCACATAAAAAACTAGTCAAAGAACTTCAAGAAATGGTTAACGATCCCACTCAAATTCCTGCATGGATGACCAAAGGAATTACATTTTTTCTACCCAAGAATAGTGACACAAACAACCCGAAAAACTACAGACCAATTACATGCCTTCCAACAACATACAATCTATGAACATCTATTTTAACAAAACAGACATATTTCTTCTTGGAAAAAAATGGCACACTACCGCTTGAACAAAAAGGGTGCAAACGTGACTGTTACGGATGTAAAAACCAATTGTTTATTAACAGAATGATCCTGAAAACCTGCTACAATGCAAAGAAAATCTTAGTACTGCCTGGATAGAGTATCGTAAGGCATTCGATAATGTACCACATTCCTGGATCTTAAAGACTTTAAATACATACAAGATATCACCTTTCATCATCAATTTTATCAAACAATGTATGTCAATATAGAAAACAACCCTTTACCTCAATCATATAAATGGAATCTATAAGTCTGGTAAAATAAACATCAAAAGAGGCATATTTCAAGGTGACCCTTTGTTTCCCTTAATATTTGGCATATCATTAATAACACTAACCAGTCAACTTAACAAGACAGAATGTGGTTATAAAATAGCCCAAAAGAAAATAAGCCATCTATTTTACATGGATGACTTAAAGTTATATGCTAAGAATGATAATGAGCTGGAAGGTCTTTTGCAAACTGTAAAATGCTTCAGCGAAGATATTGGAATGAAATTCAATTTGAATAAATGTGTTAAAGCTACAGTTTTACGTGGATCGCTACAACAAACATCCTCAATTAGCTTAGCCCCTGCTGTAACAATAAAAGAATTAAAGCCAGAAGAAGCTTATAAATACCTAGGTGTAAATGAGAGTGAAAGCATTCACCATAAAAAATGAAAGAAATAGGGCGTAAAGAATACTATAGAAGCCTACGACTGATATTAAAAACTGAATTGAACTCTCAGAACAGAATTATGGCCATTAATAGCTTTGCAATCCCCGTTGTCCAATATAGTTTCAACATCTTAAATTGGACTCTAAAAGACATCAGTCGAATGGATTCTAAAACAAAAAAGCTTCTTTTTAAGCATAAGATGCATCATCCAAAGACTGCTGTAGACCGTCTATACATACCCCGTAAAGAAAGTTGGAAGAGGTCATATTCAGCTAGAATTGTCATACAAGACATCAACTATTGGCTTACTAACAAACAACAAAGGACTGGATGACACAATAGTCAAACAACATGAAAATAGAAAGAAAAATATTCAATAATGAAAGAAGGCAGTAAATAAAAACAAGATTTACACTTAGTAGATTCTGTAGAAAAGCAAATCAGAAGCCAAGAACCAACTATTGCGGCAAAAAATATGAAAATGAAAGCCAAAGATAAAGCTCTTGAACAGATGAAACAGCGCTGGCAAGACAAACCTCTGCATGGCTAATATCCAGAACGTGCCAATAAATCCAATGTTGATAAAGTTAATACTCATCGATGGTTACGTGCATCTGGATTAAAGTCTGAGACTGAAGGCTTTATTCTTGCAGCTCAAGACCAAAGTTTTTCATTAGGAACTTTCAGGCAAATATTATACATAATAATGTGAACCCAAAATGCAGGTTCTGTGATAAATACTAAAAAATAATAGACCATTTAATCTCAGGTTGTTCTGTACTTGCCTTAAATGAATATAAAAATCATCACGATAGAATGGGGTAATATGCAAACACTATGGAAAATCTGTAAACAAACAATGGTATGAACATCACCCAGAACCGCTTACAGAAATAGAAGATGTCACTATTTTATGGGATTACACCATCTACACAGACAGAAAAATTGAAGCAAATAGGCCGGACATTATTGTTAAAAACCAGAAAGAAAAAATTGTCTGTTATTTGATATGACTTGTCCAACGGATTGTAACATAGCAACCAAGGAATTCGAAAAACTGTCAAAATATAAAGACCTAGAAATTGAAATAGAAAAAAATGTGGAAATTGAAAACAAGAGTCGTGACATTGATAGTAGATGATCTTGGAATGATAAAAAATGGAACAAAACAACACATTGAAAGAATCCTTGGAAACCCCAGGTTAAGAAATATACAAAAAATCTTCTTGTTAAGTACAGCCAACACACTAAGAACTTTGTCTATGTAACGCTAGGGATGATAGGGAAGATAGAAAATACATGAAATGGAGCCATAACAACACACCACGACCTGCCTTAGGTCTTCCCACAGACTTGGTAGGTAGTGCGACCATAGCAGAAATTAAATATGATGAAAAATGACAACATAATAATAATAATAATAATAATAATAATAATAATAATAATAATAATATTTACATTGGGCAATGTGCAAATATTATGGAAAAGCTGTAAACAAACACTGGTATAAAAATCACCCAGCACCGGTTACAGAAATAGAAGATGTAACCATTCTATGGGATTACACCATCTACACAGACAGAAAAATTGAAGCAAACAGGCCAGACATTATTGTTAAAAACCAGAAGGAGAAAACTTGTCTATTAATTGATATGGCTTGTCCAGCGGATTGTAACATAGCAATTAAGGAATTTGAAAAACAGTCAAAATATAAAGACCTGGAAATTGAAATAGAAAAAATGTGGAAATTGAAAACAAGAGTTGTGCCAGTGATAGTAGGTGCACTTGGAATGATAAAAAATGGAACAAAACAACACATTGAAAGAATCCCTGGAAACCCCAGCTTAAGAGATATACAAAAAATTGTCTTATTAAGTACAGCCCACACACTACGGAAAACTTTATCTATGTAATGCTAGGAATGATAGGGAAGATAGAAAAACATGAAATGGAGTCATAATAACACGCCACGACCTGTCTTAGGTCTCCCCGCAGACTTGGTTGGTAGTGAGATCAAAGCAGAAATCGAAATATGATGTAAAATGACAACATAATAATAATAATAATAATAATAATAATAATAATAATAATAATAACTTTCTTGATCTAAAATTCCCCAATATTTCGCTGCGAATAACTGTCCTGATAACGTTAACATCTCGCCCAACCGAGATTTGCTTACTTCTCGTTTTATTTTAATACAAAAGATGCGATTATGTCGTGCAAACGTAATGATAAAAAGGAAAAAAAAATTGTATCATCGCTGATAATCGCGTTCAATAAAGTTGATTTGAAATTTTAATCTGCTCGCTCAATGACGGCTTAGAATTCAGAAAATAATAAAAATGCATGACCGGAAATATAAAAATACGAACAAAATATTAATTTCAATTTTACCTTTTTTTTTTTAAATTAACCCGCTGAAATTAATTCAAACGGAATTTTTGAAAAAGTCGCTGATTGTTACAACCGGTAAATGTTTGCCCGCTGATTAGGAAATCAGTTTCTATTTAAAATGTCTTCTTTTTATTTCTGTGTACAAATGAAGTATGACCAAATGAAAATCTATAATTTAACAAGAGGTTACAAATTATGGAGCTGGCAAACACATAGCTTGTCATTTGGTATATAGTAACCAGTCAGTTAAGTACCAAGCGTGATAAACTCTTGCACGATCATGTCTCGAAAAAAACATTACTGACTGGGCAGAATATTTTCCCGCCGTAGGTTGCCATTACTTTCTGCGGTAGACTGATTGCCAACCAAGGCTATAGAACCCAATCTGTCCCGCTATTTAAACCATAGCAGAAGGGAGAAGAGATGAATTAATACCTTTCCAAAGGGTATTTAGCCGCGTAAGTGAATGCAACTTATCCGTCTAGAATTCGATCTCGGCTCTCTGATTTCGCGTTCCGCACAATATGCGTAGAGTGATGCTAAATATTTTGAGATCGTCTAATGGTTATCACGCTTGTCATGCTAGAACAATTACAATTGAGTAGTGAGTTCGATCCTCACTGAGTGTCCATACTTTCGGCCTTGTGCCACATCTAAGCAGTGTATCACGTATGGCACCCAACTGACTGATATAACTATAAACGGCACATATCTTTCTTTGAAACATATGTGCCGTTTATGGCGATGGGGCTATAGCTGAAGCTACTGTTCACATGTGGCTTGCTAGTTTAAAGAAAAGAGGCTTAGAGCACTATCACGTTAAAACATCGGTTCTCGTACGCTCACTGAAGTTAAGCAACGGCGACACTTGTCTGTACCAAAATGGACGACTGCTTAGGAAAACTAGAAGCTGTAAGCTTGGATGTGCGAATGGTGTAATGAATAATGATTCGGAGTTGTTAATCGGAGAGCCGAGTTTCAATTCCAATTTGGTTCGTTATATTCACTTACGCGTAAGTACCCAAGGAAAAAATATGGATCAAGCTCTTCTTTCCTCCAGAGGGCAAAAATTTCGTATATTTAGATTTCGGCATTAAAAACCCAAAGAGGTTGATATGTTGCTCGACATGAACCAAACAGCAGCATCTATCTTTGCCAAGACTCGCTACTAGACGTACTCATCGCATGTAAACATACCCGCTTTTTTACTAGACATTCTACCAAATATATTTATAATCTGATTATTATTATTATTATTAATAATAATAATAATAATAATAATAATAATAATCTAGTGAAAATTAGGCCAAAATTGAAAAAAAGTTATGTAAAGATATAACAAAGAATACAAGCAACATTAAGCTACCACCCGGTTCACACTCTTCCCCACTTTTACAAATATGAATATAGGTTTATTCCTTATTTTGTGCTTAGGATTAGGTTTCCGGTTCCTTCTAAAGTCTGCTTCATCTCAAAAGAGGAACTTCTCACTTGTGGAATTCCCTTCCATATACTTGTTTCCTGATGGCTACAACCTCCAAGAATTTAATTCAAAATCAATTCCCATCTCTTATCCTCTTGACTCCAGTTCTTTCTACATCACCCTGTATATCTTTTCCTTTCTCTCTACCTACGCAACTCTTTTCACACCTGTGTTCCCATCCTTCTCTTGACACTTCCTATAACTGGTCCGTCTTTCTCTTCACTCTCCTCCTGTCTAAGCTTTACTCTTATGTAGCCCCCTGTGCATCAGTGGCAGTACCACATTGGTTGGGGTGAAACGATAAAAGAAAAAGAAAAACAAGCGTGTTCCATTCATTGACTGTGAAAATAAAATTCCAACGGTTAATGTTTAAATGGATTTCTTCTGCTGGTGTTGTACTGGTTTTTAGAAAAAATATTAGATGAAATTTATATCATCAATTAAATTCACTATTCTAAAATACCTGCATTAAGTCAAGTTCGGGTAAGAAATGGCTTCGAAATGTTTAACACCTTCTATTGTCTTTTAGTCATCTGAGAGATGCATTTCTGCCTTCCATCAGCTTGTCTAATACTACCATTTCGGGGGAAAGCAATTCATTGCGCCTTCTCAGTGTCTTGCTTTCCATGGACATCAAATAGAACGATCGTATTGAATCTTCACTGCCGGCCATAATTATTAAGCAACCCCAGTTTTTAAAAGAAATGATGTATTTCATTCTACTTTTAGTATTTATTGCCAAGTGGATAATCTAATCTAATCTAATCTTATTTATAAATGAAACTTTGTGTGTGTGTGTGTGTGTGTGTGTGTGTGTGTGTGTCTCCGTTACCTATTGACTTCGAAACGGCTGAACCGTAGTTGACAATTTGGGATCCTCTTTTTGCTGATGCATTCAGTTTTCTTGGAATTATCCTCAGTCCTTTCTTCTCGCTTTCCATTGCTACGTTCTTTTTTCCTTTTTGTGTCTGCTATCATATGCGTATCTTTTGGAAAGGATGGAAACGAAAAGGAAATTACTACTGAGCATCAGGAAGAGACGGCTAAAGTTCCTGGGACATGCAATGAGGAAAGAAAGCTTGGAGAAACTGATACTAACAGGCTAGATAGAGGAGAAAAAGAAACAGGTTAAAGCAGCGAATAGCATATTTGAAACGTAGAATCACATATAAATTCCTTGATTTTCTTCTTTGTCAATGCACCTAATAAAGGGTCTTCAAACATATGGGCCGATGCAGTCCATTCCTCTTACCGATGCTGATAATGGTGAATTGCTCATGAGTCATGAACGAGAATAAAAAGAAGAATAGATGAATGAGAAGAAGAAGAATGATGAATACAAATGAATGACAAAAAAAAAAAAAACGAAGTAAAAGAAGAAAAAGAAGGAAAGATATATAAATGAGAACAAAACGAAGAAGAAGAAAGAAAAAGGAAGAATACATGAATGAAAGCAGAACGAAGAAGCAAGAATATATGAATGAGGAAGAAGAAGAACACGAAGAAGAAATAGATACTGAAGAAGAATTAGAATTTTCATGAAGAACAAATTAGGAAAGAATTTACAAGAAGAATGTGAAGAAGTAGCAAAGTAAAAATAAAACCACGACTAAAATGAAAGAAATAAAGAAAAAAAAGAAATTTCGAGGAAGGATTATTTTGAAAAACAAAGTAACTCATTGGAAGAAAAAAGAAGAAAGAAAGAAATCTGAAGAGAATGAAAATTATCTTGACGACGACGACGACGACGACGACGACGAAGAAGAAGAAGAAGAAGAAGAAGAAGAAGAAGAAGAAGAAGAAGAAGAAGAAGAAGAAGAAGAATATTGTTGAGATTGTGCCCACCAATGACGAATTCTGACAGGACTTTTAGCCCTCTCAGAATTGTTTCGCTGTACAGGTTGAATAGATCCGGGGAGAAGACACATCCTTGTCTTACACCCCTTTTCTATCTTTGTATCTCTGCTGAATCCATTTCCTGTCCGTATGCAGGCGGTTTGCTGCCAGTATATGTTCTTGATTATTCTATTGTCTCTCCGGAAAATGTCGCGTCGAGGTAAAAATCTAGAATTAGGTAAGCGGACCAGCACATCCAACATGCCACATTGGTTCAATTGAATCTTTATCTCTATTTAGCACTGTGTCTCACGAAGTCAGACTGAATAAATAGCTATACAACTGATCGCAACTAAAAGGAATCACGAATGCATTCATGCAACATATAAAAAAAGAACATTTAGCGCACTGTATCTTTTTATTCTTTTTCTTTTACGCGCATCATGTTTTAAAATCTGTTACAAGAAATTGAAAAGATCAGCTATGGAACATTAACCGGATGGAAAGATGCTGAACGGAAAACATGAAGCCATAATAGATTGGGTAGAAAATTGATATCCGGGTGGTGGATGACTAATTTGGCGACATTTATACCGTGAGTAGTGACTATATTGAGCGTGCGGTTTAACGAGTGGAATGAATTAGAATAAAATAGATACAGTGTGGATTATATTATTGTATTTCAATAAGAGAAGTTTTCGTGAAAGGAGGAGTAATAACAAACTGGAATAGAGGGAGTATATGAACGAGAATAAAAAGAAGAATAGATGAAGGAGAAGAAGAAGAAGAAGAATGATGAATACAAATGAATGACAAAAAAAAGAAGTAAAAGAAGAAAAAGAAGGAAAGATATATAAATGAGAACAAAACGAAGAAGAAGAAAGAAAAAGGAAGAATACATGAATGAAAGCAGAACGAAGAAGCAAGAATATATGAATGAGGAAGAAGAAGAAAACGAAGAAGAAATAGATACTGAAGAAGAATTAGAATTTTCATGAAGAACAAATTAGGAAAGAATTTACAAGAAGAATGTGAAGAAGTAGCAAAGTAAAAATAAAACCACGACTAAAAAGAAAGAAATAAAGAAAAAAAGAAATTTCGAGGAAGGATTATTTTGAAAAACAAAGTAACCCATTGGAAGAAAAAAGAAGAAAGAAAGAAATCCGGAGGAGAATGAAAATTATCTTGACGTGGACGAAGAAGAAGAAGAAGAAGAAGAAGAAGAAGAAGAAGAAGAAGGCTGATTAAGATAAAATTTAAAACAACTACTGGTCATGACGGCGACATTATTTATGTATTAATCTCTTTTCTCTGTCATAGTTTATTAACTATAAGAACCAGGCCAAAACGAAAGAGCATAAGAGACAGTTCAGCCAGATATATGTTCATGCCTTTTCGAAGGGCATTAGTGTGAGGTGTAGCATAAATATTCTCAAGTAAAATATATGCCTGTGTGTGTGTATGTGTGTGTTGTGTGTGTGTTGCGTGTGTGTGCATGTGTGTGCATGTGTGTGTTGTGTGTGTGTATGTGTGTAGGTTGTGTGTGTATGTGTGTGTTGTGTATGTGTGTGTTGTTTGTGTGTGTTTTGTGTGTGTGTGCATGCTTGTGTTGTGTGTGTGTGTGTGTGTGTATGTGTGTAGGTTGTGTGTGTGTATGTGTGTGTGTTGTGTATGTGTGTGTTTTGTGTGTGTGTATGTGTGTGTGTGTGTGTGTGTGACAGAAAGAGTTACTACAAGTGAAATAAAATGGGAACATAAGAACATTATTCAGGAAGGCCGAAGACGAGGAGTGACGACATTCATCTTTCTTAATTTCTCAATTAATAAAAGCAATTATAACTCAAATCCCTTTGAAAAAAAAGTAAAGGAAAAATTTTTTTTTAAAAAGTAAGCTTCTATCTGTATTAGCAGTTCTTATACCGAAAAATTAACTTTATTTATTGAATGACCCTCGTATATATATATATACGTAATACGTCGCTTACGTCACAACAGTCTTTGATTACATCACAACATTGACAAATACTCCGAAAGCCACCAATTGTCTCCACCTACCGTGATGATGACTTAAGAAAGTCGAAACCTCGGGCCATATTTCTCCTGAAATAAATTTCTAACTGAATTTCATCCTTGTCGGAGAAGTATTTATAAATTTAAAAAATCGATTTTTAATTTCCACAAAATGTCTGTCATTTTAATAGCATTTGATTTAAATAACATTTGTCGCCTCAATACACTATATATATATATATATATATATATATATATATATATATATATATATATATATAATTTGTGTAGGTAGGCAGCAAAGTTTCTTTTAGACATGTCAGATTGAATAAACTGCAAACATTGTACCTGTTTATTCTTAATAAAATCCGTTCATAATCACGGATAATTATAATTGAAAGATATAAGAAATGAGCTGTAACTTCGACAGATGATTTTATTATTCATTTCTCGATGTTCCCAAGTACTTTCAATCTCCTTCCGAGATTATCTTTAGGGGTGTGAGTTGTGGTAACGAAAAATAACCGCAAAACAGGGTTGCTAAAAATTACTGTAAATGTTCTTCTTGCTTCAAATATAACGGTTGACAAATTGCTTAACATTCATTAGAACGTGAAAATTATCCAAAATGGAATTTTGATGTTGTAATGTCATAAAGGTGTTAAAGCATGAAAAAACTGTTCTTTCTATAAACATTTTAGAACATTACTACAGTATTCATAGCTGATTTTATTAATTGACGGTTTAAGTTTTTTAATGAATATTGCCTCGAGGATCTGCAGTTTGCTTTTTCTTTTTTTTTTTTCTTTTTTTTTAATCATTTAACTCCAAGCAAGGCAGAACTGCCACTGGTGCACAGGGGGTTGCAGAAGAGTTAAGTTATGAGAAAGAGGAACAAGTTGCAGGGGAGCCAGAGAATGAGTAAGAAAAGTATGAGAATAGAGGCGTGGAGAGGGCCGCATGAGAGTGGAGTGGAAAGGAAGAAGAACATGATATGGAAAGGATGTGAGTCAAGTAAATAAGAGATGGCAATTGACTGTGCGTTTAAATTCTTTGAGATTGTAACTTTCCGGAAAGCAAGTATACGGAAGGGAATTCTACAGGCGGGAAGTGCGAGTAAAGAAGCTGTAGAGTAGAAGTTACGGTTACATTTTATGGGTTTCACTGTAAAAGTTGTAGAGCGTAGTTGCTAGTCTAGTAGACCAAGTGAATTCATGCAGTGGGGGTACCAGAGAGCTAAGCTCATCAGAGCAGAAGCTGTGAAAGTATTTGTAGAAGAGACAGAGGGAAGCCACATTACGTCGGTTAGAAAGTCACTGGAGTTGAGCTACCAAGTCGGGATCAAATACATTACAGATTCTTCGTTGGATTTTGTCAAGAAGCCCGAGATGAATAGCAGAGGCACCCGACCAGGTGTGACAGCAGTATTCAGTGCACGGGCGGAATGTAGATTTATATATGTGTAAGATGGATTTAGACAAGAAAAACTTCCTAGCCCTGCAAAAGGAACCAACCTTCCGAGCAGCAGATTTAGTAATGGATTAAATGTAGTCATTCTACTTGAGGTCAACTGAGAGATTTACGCTTAGGAGGCGCAGCGTTTTGCTTTCAGGGAGACTGACCTGATCCATTCTAATAGGGGGTAAAAGCAGTTGTATATGGCGGTTAAATGATAGCAGCATTGTTTTGGAAGCAGTGAAATTTACGAGCCATTTATTACCCCAGTCCACCACAGATTGGCGGTCTTTTTCAAGATCAGTAGCGAAGTTTGCATTGTCAGCGTCGGCAGATTTCTTATCGAGGTGGGAGTAAATTGTTGTGTCGTCAGTGTAAATGCCCTTGGGATGTGATCACATCAGGGGGATCGTGATGATCAGGAAAAGCGTAGGACCTAGAATAGAGCCTTGAGGGACACCCGCGTTCGTATGATAGTATCTGGAAGTTTACTCATTCAATACTACTTTCATTACGCGCTTTGAAAGGAAAGACTGGATTAGGTCACAATCGTCCAGTTATACAATAGGCATGTCGGTATGCGTAGAAGACCAGGATGCCAGACTCTGTCAAATGCTTTGGCGATATCTAGATATTTTGTTGTTTTCTTGGTGAAGAATAGTTGTGTCATTGATCATTCAAGGCAAGGACCCCTAATAGCTCAAAAGATAGATGTAATCTATGTTTAACAGAAAAAATTAAAATTTTGAAATTTCAATATCAGAATATACTTCTGAATAAACGTAGAGAAATCATTAGTATGTGTCATCACACAAATTTAAATTGCAATAATTAGCTTATTCTTCCATTTAGTCACAATAGAATTTTTAAATATTTGGCTAAGCAGTGACCTTTTCCATCCTACCTAACTACTTACCCAATGGTCAAGCCACATACCTCCCACTACGATAGAAGAAATTACTACTAAGATTCCGCTAGCTTAACCCTATAAAAGCCAGTATGCCCCCACTCCTTCCTTTACTAGACCAAGCCTCCGCCAATAGAATTTTCCTCATTCCTTGTTTAAACGGGGTTGACAAAGCATGTCGTAAACTGACATGTTGAAAATGGCTATTCCTCCTCTAAATTTTATCTGAATTTACAGACACACACACACACACACACACACACCTATATATATATATATATATATATATATATAGGTGTGTATGTGTGTGTGTGTGTATGTGGGTGTGTGTGTGAATAAGATACCTCCAGTAAGACAAATGGATTACGCAAGATGCCTTAAATAAAAAAAGTTCAGAGATGTGTTTCTACTCGAAATCAACATTGTCGGACACACTATCTTTGGGCGGAGAGGAACCTATACAAAGCTATGCCAAACAGCAGAGTCCAGTTCGGGGAAAAGCTGATAAATGCCCGACCATGCTTATGCAGGGTCTATGGGAAATTTTTGCCCGAGCTTAAGGACTGAATTTCCACCCGGCCTCAGTGCGGAGGTTCCTGGTAAATATCCAGGGTTCCACTCCAAACCAACCTTGTCTGTCTCTCTGTCTTCGAGCAGATAGTCGCCCAGAGGAGGTTATGATGAACGGCAAAGTTACGTCTGAGAAAAAGCAGACCAGACCCAATCCCTCTTATGAGGAGTCTACGGGGAATTTCTGCCCGAGCGTACACGCTTGGAATGCCCCAATGACCTTGTGTCACATCCCGCCTTTTATTAAAAGGGCTCGGGTAAATACACAGATTTTCGCTCGAGCTCAGACTTGTCGGACTCTATGCCTTCAGGCAAAGAATTACTCAGTCGAGTTTATACCTAAGGGCAAGTCTCATCTGGGGAAAAATAGACAAAACCTGATCCCTTTTTATGCGGAATCTACGGGGAAACTTTACCCGAGCGTAGCCGCTTAGAATGCCTCTCGTAATATACTGACCATGTGTCACATCCTGCTTTTATAGGGAGGGTTCAGGTAAATACCCAGAGATGCATACGAATTCTAAGCGGGCACAGAATGAATCAGTCGGGGCTCGGTCTATGGACCTGGACTCTGCTGAAAAGATTAGACCGGCTTAGTGCCTGTTGCCGCATATGCCGTGGCTGGGCAAATTTTTGCCCCCCGGCTCAAGTGTCCCGGATTCTCCGCATAATAACCGACCTTGTATCACATCTCATCTCAGTGGGCAGACTCAGGGTAAATACCCAGAGTTTCAAGCGAACTTAATCTTGTCAGACTATCTGCCTTCAGACGAGGATATGTCGAAGGTCGGATTCTTCTTATTGCTGATGACTCTACATTCATTTTTTTTTTTAGGTTTATGTCCAGTTCTTTCTTCTCGCTTTCTGTTGCTACCTTCTATAGTGGGTCTTGCATTTTTCTTTCCATATCTGCTATCAGCACTATATATTCTGGGTATTTTTTTTTTTTTTTTAATCATTTCACCCCGAGCAAGGCAGAAACGCCACTGATGTGCAGGGGGTTACATAAATGTAAAAAGATTAATTAGAAAAGAGTGAGGAGTACAAGCTAGTTAGAAAGGAACAATAGAAAGCTGAGAAAGCAGGTGCAATGACAGATACATGGGCGGAGAGAAAGGGAAGGTTATACAGGGGAGGGGAGAGAGCTAGAGTCCAGTGGTTAGTAGGTGAGTATTAACTTTGCTTTTAAATTTCTGGAGGTCGTAGCCGTCAGGAAAGCAAGAATACGGGAGTGAGTTCCACAGGCGGGAAGTGCGAGAGAGGAAGCTGCAGGAGTAGAATTGTCGTCTGCGTTTGACTAACCTGACTGTGAATGGGTGGGACCCAGTTGCCAGTCTGGTTGAACGGGTAAACACCTGTTGAGGAGGCATCAGTGACTTAAGCTCATCCGAGCAGAAGGGTATCTTATATTCTTGAAACGGGAAGTGCGAGAAAAAAAATTCTTGGAGTAGAAATTGCGGTTACATTTTATCGGTTTCACGGTAAGAGGGTGGGATCTAGTTGCTAATCTACTATCACGTGCAAATTCATACCAAGGGGGCACCAGTGATCTAAGTTCATCGAAGCAGAAGCCGTGAAAGTATTTATAGAAGAGGCACAGGGAAGCCACGTCACGCCGGTGAGAGAGTGACTGCAGCCGGTCTGCCAAGTCGGTATCAATCACATTACAGACTCTCCGTTGTATTTTGTCAAGAACCCCGAGGAGAATAGCAGGGGCACCCGACCAGATGTGGCAGTAGTATTCAATACACGGGCGGATGGTAGATTTATCTATGTGCATGATAGATTCAGACGGAAAAAACATCCGGGCCCTGCACAGAGAACCGACCTTCTTGGCAGCGGAGTTTTTTGGCTCTTTTCAGAATGTTGGTTTTTGGTGACATAGTAATTCCACGTCTTTCGTGTAGACAAGATCATAGAAATAATAAATGAAATCTACAGCAGTGGCGATATACCGAAAAACCTAAGCAGATTAATTTTCATAGCACTATCTAAGAATTCAGGTGCTAAAGAAATGTGAAATCCATCGAACAATCAGTTTAATGAGCCTCATAACAAAACACATTATCTGGATTCTGATGAACAGAGCTCGCAGCAGAATCGAGCCAGAGATCTGACAAGAACAGTGAGAGTTCGTTAAAAACACCAGAACAAGGAACACGATACTGATGCTCAAAATGCTATCTGAAAGAGCAATACATGTGCAGAAGGACCTGCATCTGTGCTTTATAGAGACTACGCAAACGCATTTTACAAAGGAAGCCACAGAGACCCTTTTTTTTAAAAGATAAAGGATAAATCGTTTAAAACTCATGCACAAAAACAATACCAACTGTCGATATTCCATCACCATCTGAACCAAAGATTTCGCAGTCCCCAGAAGAGAAAAGAAGAAAGTGAAAGGACAAGAGAAAAAATATCGGCAAAATCGACCACGCCCTTCACCGACATTACCATGCAGTCAATTCATGGTAATGTCAGTAATGTCGGTCAATCGGCACTTCTATGCAAGAATTGGTCTACTTAGTCATTATCGCCATTATTTTAAAGGGAGCGATCAATATATGTTTCGATTCCAGTCGGAAGCAATCGGATGTCTAGCCAGACGAGCTGGGATTCCGCGAAACAGGCTTGTATATTGATGACTAATTATGTTCTCGTTATCCGATTGAGCTCTCTAGAGAGGAAAATTTTAAAAAAAAACAGTTAAAATTTCTGCTATTTACGCATTATTCCTCAGTCATGAATTGAGTTATCGTGGCTGCTGGCGTGTGTATACACCGCGTACATATAGCTCGTTAAAATCTCCACTTTCAGCCGTTCGTTGATCGCTCTGGAGTAGGCTATCTAACTGATACTAAATCGGTTGAGTTTCGATCCCGGCTAGAAGCAATCGGATGTCTAGTCATACTGATGAGCTGCAAAGCAGGCTTGCATGTGGATGACTATATATATTATATAATACTCAACTTTGTACTGAATATTTTTAAAAAGTAAATGTCACAAACTAAGGATGTTTACTTCATTTGTTCTTACACACACACACACACACACACATATATATATATATATATATATGTGTGTGTGTGGGGGGGTTGAGTTTTGATAGTTTTGGCGCCAAGATTGTTGTTTTTTCAGTAGTTTTACAGATAACTGTAATTTTGGCATTAACCTGCTCAGTTAAAGTGACAAATTATTTGCAATATATATATATATATAATGACATATTTTAAATCAGTCAAAGCCCTTCATATAAAAAGAAATATAAATTTCGAAATTAAGAGGAAGAACAAAAATAAAGCGAATGAAAAACAAAAAATTGTAAACGTTTCTAACACTAAATTAGCTTACTTTATATGAGAAAGCAACAATTTATTTAAAATAACCAGAAAACTATTATAAAATATAAATCCTTGCCCTTCGGATGTATGCAAAAACGATATATCAATTTTTATTATCAAGAAAGATTTTATGGGAAACTGCTACAAAGTAGAATAAAAATTTCGCATGACGCGTAGGACTGAAATTGGACTCAAGTGATGTTGACGCTAATCCGACTACACATGCGCACGAAAAAGAAAGAACACTGAGAAAACTAAATTTATATTCTCTATTTTTTTAAATATATGTTTTCAGTTATAGTGTTTCGTCAATTTCATGTTAATTTCTTTTGCTTTTTGTTCCCGTCTTCATCACTTTTGTTATTAAATATTCCACATTGTGATAATAAAAGTTAAGCAACATCGAGCCTGGTCACTACTTAGATGAGTGATCGCTTGGGAATACCAGGTGCAGTAAGCGTCTATTCTTTGGATGTGCGTTGTTGTGCAGTGGATATTGGCTCGGAACGAGAAATCGGAAAGCCGAGTTCGAATTCCAGTCGTATTCCTTGCATTTTAAGTTTCATTAAAATCCGATAATTATTTGAGCTTTTATGGTGATAATGGCGAGCCCATTGCTAAGGCTTCGTTCTGCCGATATATGTCTGATGTGTTATACGCGATCTGTTATATGGTTCGAGTATTAAGAGGGCCCCTAAAGGTAAGAAGACATATATCGGCAGGATGAAAGCTTAGCAATGCTGGCTCGTCATTGTCACCATCATTGGCTAACATATATATGGAATACTTTTGGGCACCTCGAAGTGGTGTAATGGTTAGCAAACTTGTCTTGCTAGAACCATTGCAATTGAGTAGTGAGTTCGATCCTCACTGGGTGCCCCAAACTTTCGACCTTGTGCTACATCTAAGCTGCGCTTAGAAAATTACCATATATAGAATCGCATCTACCTCCCATTAGCATGGGACAGGCTAGCCTCCCAGAGAGTAAAATACTACGCCTCCTTGGCCTTACACTTTCGGCGGACCTCAAATGAAATAATTATATCGAATCCATTGCCAAATCTGCTGCTATGAAAGTCGATTCTCTGTGCAGGGCCCGGAAGTTTTTCCCACCTGAATCTATTCTGCACATATACAAATCTACCATCCGCCCGTGTATTGAATATTGCTGCCATATCTGGTCGGGTGCCCCTGCTGCTCTCCTTGGGCTTCTTGACAAAATACAAAGGAGGATCTGTAACGTGGTTGATACTGACTTGGCAGACCGGCTGCAACCACTCTCTCACCGGCGTGATGTGGCTTCCCTGTGCCTCTTCTACAAGTACTTTCATGGCTTCTGCTCCGATGAGCTTAGAATTTACACGAGATACTAGATTAGCAACTAGGTCCCACCCTTTTACAGTTAAACAAATAAGATGTAACCGTAAATTCTACTCCAACAACTTCTTTTCTCGCGCTTCCCGCCTGTGGAACTCCCTTTCACAAGTCTGCTTTCCCGACAGCTACAATCTCCAGGTGTTTAAATGTAGGGTCAATAGACACCTCCTATCACACTAACTCCCAATTATTCTCAGAACACTCTCATCTACCCAACCCTCATTCTCGGTATCCTTACCCGCCTATCACCCACCCTCTGACATTTCCTATATTTAATCATCCTTTCTCCTTTCTATGTAGCCCCCTGCGCAGTAGTGGCAGTGAAATGCCTTGCTCAGGGTGAAACGCTTATAAAAAAAAAGAAACAATATGGAATACTTTGAAGAGATGGCATTAGAATCCACAGCTCTAAAGCCCACTCTATGGCTGAGATACGTTGATGACCCCTTCATACACTGGCCACACCAGGAAGAGGTCCAGATGCTACAGGACTATGTGAACTCAATAAGATCCTCGATACGGCAAAAAGAGAACTGCAACAAATTAGCATTCCGAGATGTACTAGTATATCGAACCGAGAGGTGGTTCAAGACATCTGTATACCGCAAGCCAACATTCAATACCTCAACTTCAACTCCCACCACCCAGACAATGTAAAGAAAGGGATCGTCCGCTGTCTGTAACATTGACAGACTCATAAGCAGCGATCTTTGAACAGAAAATGGTCAGTATAAGCAGTACCCTACAATGTAACAACTATCCAGGGTACATGACAACAGCTCCAACGAAGATGGAAGGGAAGGTGCAGGAGGATAACATCTCTTAGGAAACAGCCTTGGTGTGTCCACCCTACGTGAAGGGGTTATCGGAGAAAATACAAAGAACCTGTAGTCCATACATCATCAAGACGATATTTGAAAGATGTTCTAATCTTCGCAGATACCTCTCTCGAGTAAGACCCACAGTAGATGAATACATGAGTAAGAACTGTGTGTACGCCATTTCATATAGCTGTGAAAAGAAATACAAAGGAGAAACGAGCCGCCCATTAAGGTAGAGCTTCAAGAACATCGCAAGGCCGGAACACGACAGCTGACCACATATCACGAGAGAAAGAGGATCATTGCCCCCGATGGGATGAAGTTAAAATATTTGATAGAGAAATCAATGGAAACTGCGTCAACTTAAGGAATCAGTGCATATGCTAAGTTACAAAGATTTCCCAAGCTAACTAAGCATAAGAGTAAATGCAATATGGGAACCAGTAATACGAAGTGCGAGAGAAAATCATGAGCATCAAAAATTGCAATATGAACTCTGGTAAACAAAACGGTTACTGGAGCATTGGATTGGTAAGTCCCAGAAATTCATAGGCTGTTGTCCTCAAGGACACATGGCCCAGTGGATATAGACGTTGGTTAGTTCCCGACTTGACTCTTAGAGTTGAGTGTTCAATACTAGGCTACAGCAATGGTGCACAAGTAACTTGTAGGGTTAGAGGGAGATAACTCATGACTTCCAATCAAGGCTTTACACAAGGAATGAGGATGATATACCCCAGTGATTGTAATAAAGGATTCGGTTCGAAATTCTGTTGTTCTTGTCCTTAAGGACACATGGCCCAATGGATATAGACGTTGGTTAGTTCCCGACTTGACTCTTAGAGTTGTGAGTTCAATATCAGGCTAAAACAGTGGTGAACATTTAGAAGAGTTAAGTTAAAGGGAGATAACTACATGGCTACCAGAAGTGGATTCTCACATGGAATAAGAATGATATACCCCTGTAAGAATACTGTTATGGGGACTCACCCATATAACACATGAACTCATCCAAGCTATATATAAGTAAAAGTTCTGCTTTGTGTGAGTGAGAGAGAAAGAAAGAAATGTTTTCATCATAACTGTGACAAGCGCGCTAATCGTTAATTGGTATATGCTTGTGCTTCTGTTTTTGTAATATATTTGTTTATCACTATTCCGTCTTTTTGTCTTTATTTTTGGCTCTGATGGACCACAATAATTTGGCGATATGATCACTTACGGACCATGAGGACTCTTCCGGACGACCACGAGGTTTCTTACGGACGACCAGGATTCTTAAAACCTTTGAGCACTCCAAAAAGACTGCGTGGAAATTGTCAATATTTGGTTTAATGTTGTACGCACCGAACGAAAATATTCTAATTTTCGTCACTCACTGTTCTGTTCAACAGTACTTGGTAATCCACAAAAAAACTGAATGAAAAAAAATAGAAAAAATATTTTTTCGTCACTCTTTGTTCAACTCAACAGTACTTGCTAATTTAGAAAAGGAAACCAAATGAAAAAAAGGTGTAACTAACTCACACTGAATTTGAACGCGATCCGTGAAACTACGAGAATTCATGTTTTTGGAAGAAAAATAGCCCCTCGTGATTCTCTGAGTGAGTAAGAATTTAAAGCTATTCACTTTCAATTAATTGTTATTTTCGTTTTACTGAGCCAGTAAAAAAGTAAAGTTTTTTGTTATTCAAAGAAAAGAAAAGTTTTCATCTGAATTTTTTTTTTTTAAAGCGTTTCACCCTGAGCAAGGCATGTCACTGCCACTACTGCGCAGGGGGCTCCATAGAGTGGAGAAAGAATGATTAAATATAGGAAATGTCAGAGGGTGGGTGATAGGCGGGTAAGGATACCGAGAATGAGGGTTGGGTAAATGAGAGTGTTCTGAGAATAAATGGGAGTTAGTGTGATAGGAGGTGTCTATTGACCCTACATTTAAACACCTGGAGATTGTAGCTGTCGAGAAAGCAGACTTGTGGAAGGGAGTTCCACAGGCGGGAAGTGCGAGAATTTGTATCTTTAAAAAAGACACGTATACACATGGATAAATTTAAATCCCCGACGCTCGATTTTCTAAGATTCCAACTTGAATAGCAAAACCAACGGAAGCTTGATTGGCAAGAAGAACGACTTAAATTTTAAAAGCAAGCTGAAAAAGAAACAGCTTGAATGACAAAAACAAACTGAAAAAGAAAGGTCTGAATTTCAAAAACAAACTTAAGTTAGACAGCAGAAACTCGAAGAAATTCTACTTCAAACTCAACAAGAGCAAAGAAACTTGCTTAAACTGTCAAACTGGGGACAAACGAAAATGAGTTCTCACAAAACATGATCTGGATCGCAATAGACACTTTTGCATATTCTTCGACAAGGATATAACTGTAACACCCTACGACCGTCCGAACAATTTCTCCGGTGGCCGTTCTCCACGCTGTGATGTTTGCCGAGAGTTTGTTGAAAATGTCGGAGCCTCAAGCTGGGGGTACAAGATTGAACTATAAGGAATGAACTTCCACAACTTGGATGAGTTGAAAGGATGCTTTATTCGTTTAAAGTTAGCCTTTTCGGTTGGGGCAGGCGAATGTGACACACAGCTCTAACTCTAATTAATGGAGATCAACAAATCCGAACTGACCGAAACAAGACGTTCGGAGATTCTTAGTTCAAGCTCGCGCCCAGTTGAACTCCTTTAAAACTCACTAACTTCTATTTATTTAAAATGAATCCGGAAATCCGGAAATCCTTTAGACCATGGTGATAAACATTGGTGACTGTAAGTCTGAAATTTCAGTTATCTTTTTTTTTATCTTAATAAAGCTTCCGCCGGAAAATTCTTAATGTGTGGTCAAGATACAGTAAAACAGCCTTTGACCTGGTCATTCGAGAAACGCACCTCCTGAACTTTTATCTCCTGAACTTATCTCTTTATCACATTAAATCACTGAGTCAAATATTTAGCGGAAGAGCGGTAGGATTTAAAACAGTAATCGGATACTTTTGTCTCTTCCACAATTTTCCTCAAAAAAGAAAAAGCGTTTATTTACTTATTTTTCCTTTTCTTTTTCACTTTTGTTAAATATGTTTTTAAACTATTTTCTATTCTTAACCATTTTCTATTATAATCTATTATAATAAAATACATATATGCCTAGTTATCGTGTCACATAACCATCGCCTTCTATTTTAAAACATTCGAGGATTTATACGCAACAGGTTGCATAAATTGATCGGACTCTAAGAAAGTTTGATTTTTTTGAAAACTGGGCATCGCAGAGCACACCAAATTTGAAACGGTTAAACTTCTTACAGAACATTTTAGTCCGAAACTTCACTTTTTCATATTTGATTAAAATCGGACCACTCCTTCTATAAACCGATTTTTTCATGCATGAATTTAACCAGAAAACCTAGTTAAGATTTTACAACGTTCGCGTCGGTCGTGAACAAATTGTCAGACTTGAGTGCAAATAATTTCAAGTGTCTGATATTTGTTCAGGGACTCGTTTCAGCTAAAGACGCTGAAATTAGACGTAGAGTTCTAAATAAATTGAAAAATGAGTTAAATTTTATACTCCAACAAATAGCGAAAGACTCAGAGATTCGTAAGTGTACACCAAGATTTGAAATACATTGAAGAATCTGGCATAGCTCACATAAGAAATGTACGCCGAAAGAAAAATCAAATTGATTCTATTCCTAAATCAAGCCAATCGCAAAAGAAACCAGACAACTTGATTCCTAACCCGAGTTACGGTTGCGGATTACAACATTGGTATGAAGCAGATGAACAAGACGGGTTCTTCTTCTTCTTCTATGTGCCCTGTCCTTTCAGGACGTAGACGATCATGGCTCTCCATGTCTCCCTATCCCTTGTGGCTCTTAGTATGTTTGCTCCTGTTGCTCCTGGCAACCCCCGTTCCGTCATCCATCTGATCAGGCCCTGCAAATATGTTATCCGCTGCCTTCCTCTGTCTCTCCTTCCTTCTATCTGTCCAGTCAGTATCAGGTTCTCCAGGCTCTCCTTCCTCATTGCATGTCCCAGGAACTTCAGTTGTCCCTTCCTGATGCTCAGCATCAATTTACTTTTTGTTGCCATTCTTTCTAACACCTCGTCGTTGCTTGCATGCTCAGGCCACGATATCCGTAACAACCTTCTGTATAACCACATTTCGGCCGCTTCTAGTTTTGTCCTCATTTTCGATGATATTGTCCAGCATTCACTGCCGTATTGAAGAACTGACATCAAACGTCTATAGGTAACGGACACACACACAAAGTTCCATTTATAAATAATTTCGATATCTCTGTTGACGACACTACTATTTACTCCTGTCTTAGTAGTAAGTCTGATCAATTTGATTAGGTTACATTAGCAGCTGATTTAAAAAATTGCCTCCAATCTGTTGTTAACTGGGGTAAGAAATAGCCTGTTTCTTTTACCGCCTCCAAAAAGAAGCAACTCTGTTTTAATCGGCTCTGAGAAAAAGTGAGGTGAGGATATGCAATGGATATCGGCTCGGAATGAGAAATTGGAAAGCCGAGTTCGAATTTCTGTTGAATTCCTTGTATTCACTTACGCACAAATACACTTTGGAAAGGTGTTAATCAGTCTCTTCCCTTCAATTATGGGTTAAATAACAGATTAGGTTCTATATCCTTGGCTGGCAACCACTCTACCGCAGAAAGCAAATGCAACCTACTGCGGGATAGTCTTTCGAGACATGATCGCCCCAAACGTCGCATCCCGTATGATACTTAACTGACTGACTCACATCCGCGAAAAAAAAAAAAAAAAAAAAAGAAACAATACACCTCAAATCATAAATTTTTAAAAATAATAAGGAGATTGCTGGAGTAGTGAGGAGACTTGCTGTCTCTTGATCTACAATGAAATACATTAGGTTTTACAGCTATAAAAAAAATCAATATGCACCAAAAATAATTAAGCAAACATACTGGGAAAGGTGCTGAGGTAGTGAAGAAACTTACTCTCTTTTGATCTCTGTTGAAAGAGACTAGTTTCGACGGGAAAAGCCAGTGATCACAAATAATTTATATTATTACTTCTTTAATGTACCAAGTCCCTTTTAGACTTGGTAGATGATAACTCATTGCTTTCTACAATTTTCCTTTTTTTTTTTTTTAATTCTAAATAACCTTTGACACTTTTGACTCTTGACCATCCCTGTTTGTGTCGGTTACTTGCTGTTTTCTCCTACCTGCTTTTATTACCTTCACTACAGTCTGTGAGATTTAAGTAATCTAAATCTCTAGTTCCTCATTATGGCAATTTTCTAAGCGTCGCTTGAATGTGACACAAACCCGAAAGTGTGGAGAATCCAGTGAAGATTGAACTCACTAATCTGTCCTAACTAATTTAGAGAGAAAAGCGTTCTAGAAATTTCAACAGTCATTTCAGTGTACGCTTCTTTGTATTTTGCCGAATGTCCTCCTCGTTGTTTATCTGCCATGTACATGGTATGCTTAGCATTCGTCAGTAGTACCATGTCTCGTTTGCTTGGGATGTTTTCTTCGTCTACCAAGTGATTGTCTAGCACACACACACACACACACACACACTATTTTTATTTCTAAACATATACTGTTAAATATAACAGACAATGAATGTCTATTATGTTTAATCACGAGCCGTTCTAAACATCGTATTTTGGCTTTAATTTCAGGTGAAATTAAAGACAAAAATTGTCCAACACTTGGATATTTTTTATTATTATGTTCATTCTAAGCTTTTGGCTCACATGAGCCAGCTTCAGAGAGGTTACAAGGACGTTAACATAAAGATATCCACCATTAAAGAGGATTTTATCTTGAGTTGACATAAAACTTTGCTAAGATGACGATAACAGTCAACGGAAAGCAGACGCAGGGCGTAAATTTGTAATGCGGATCTATGATGTTACTCTGCGTGAGAGACTGAAATGTTAACAGAACCATATGTCTAAATGCAATGTAATATGTTATGATTGAAATATATATATATATATATGGACAAAAACAAATGAAAATATGAACACTCGCCAGGTACCGAGAGTGTTCATATTCATCACTCAATGAACGATGTACCTATATATATATATATATATATATATATATATGTGTGTGTGTGTGTGTGTGTTTCGCTGTGATACAGCGAAACAGATCTGTCTGCAGATGACTATATATATATATATATATATATATATATATATATATATATATAAACATTACCGGCCATAATTATTAGGCCACCCCATTCTTTTAAAAGATATGATGTATTTCATACTATTTTTAGTATTTATTGCTAAGTGGATAATTCTAAATGAAAATAGAGTAGTTCTTTTGTTATTATTACTTTTCAAAATTTTACAAGGAAGCCTTTGCCTCGGCCAGCCAATAAGAAGAGACTAGCAAGGGGAAGAGAGCACAAAAACTGGACACCAGAACAAGTCATTTGATGCACAAATTATTGTACAATATTTACAAAAGAACCATTATATTTTCATTTAGAATTATCCACATTTTAAAAGGATTTACATATTTCCCAAAACAAATAATTGTTCGAGCAGTCCAAAGGGACGAGTGTGCTGAGGACAAAGAAATAACATACAAACTTTAGGGCCTTTGACCGTCCGTGGATAAGTCAACAGAAATTACTTTTTTCTCCACGCTAGGTTGCGCACATGTTAACCAGTTTCCACTTGTTTGGACGCCCTGGTTGTCAGGATGGTAAAGAGGCCGATCCTTGACAAAACGGAAGCGAAGAAGGAAAAAAAGAGACAGAAGAGTTCTCCTCTCTAACGAGCTGAACTTCCATGAGCGTATTCCAAGGGAAACAACTGTAATCTCCCTACAAAGTAAAAGCACTACCTTCTCAAAATATTTCTGGGAATTAAAAAAAAAAAACAACAAAAATAAAATTATTATCTGGGACATCATAGCAAAAACCAAATCTTATATTGTAATAGGAAAATACATGTACCTTCTTAAAACACTTTTAAAGAACTTTTGTCGGTGGTTTATTGCACAAACTGCCGAGTCTTTGTTTATCTCTTCAGTCTTGTTTACGACAGTGACAACAATTGGAAGAGATGGAATAACAAATTTAAGCAAATAAAATTATTTTACCGATCCGAATCCCCATGGTACAATAAACGCTAAACATTTTACGATTAATGTGCGGCCTTGAATCGTAGGTGACTATTTGGTAGGTTTATATGTTTTCACATAACGCCTTACAGGAGACGTCTACGGGGACACTATTTCGAGCACACTTCCAGACCTGCAAGAAGATGTACCCCTATTATTACGAAGACGCATGTGGCTCGTGCATGATAAAGCTCCAGCTCATTTTAGTCACGTTGTTCGGGGTGCACTGGCTAACATCTGCCGTGAAAGCTGGCTAAGTATTCGAGGAGCTGATCTGTGGCCTGCAGCTTTTCCCCCACCTCAACCCTTTGTATTTTCATTTCTGAGGCCATGGTTCATGCAGTAGATATTAATAATGCAGCGAGACTTCAAAACGTGTCATAGGGGCCTTTCAAAACCATTCGACACCGTGTGAAAATATTTGAAATGGTCTACTAGCCAATGATCCGACTTCACTGTTTTTGCTCTTCCCAGTGTTAATAAGCGTTTATTTTTTAATCTTTTATTCGAAGTGGCGTGGTGTGTCAATGGTGTGGAGCAGTTTTCGCACTGAAGGTTATAATCGTGCTATGTCGGTTGCTAATTGACTTAACGCACCCTAAATGTTAGGAACTTGGTAATCTTCCACTGAAAGCTAACTCCTTAGTATTCGACTAATATCAACTGCCTAGTAGCTACTGAACTTTAGTAGAACTCTAAAGAAATCTCTAGAACTTCTAAGAACTTCTATGAACTTCCAAAGAACTTCTCGAGTTAACTTCCTGTTAACTTTTGTTAATATAGCAGGGAGAGGCCATTATCTTTTTTTTTTTTTAATCATATCACCCCAAGCAAGGCGGTAACGCCACTGATGCGCAGGGGGCTACGTAAGGGTAAAAAGAATGGAAAAGAGAAAGCCGGAAACCGCATCCTAAACAGGAAACAAGGGATGAGCCTCTTCACCTGTTCAATAGATGTGGGTGGAGTGTGAACCGGGCGATAGTTTAGTCTATCTACTCCAATTGAAAAAAAATAATAATAATAAAGGAAAAGAGTGAAAAGATTGGAAAAGAGAAAACCGGAAACCGCATCCTAAACAGGAAACAAGGGATGAGCCTCTTCACCTGTTCAATAGATGTGGGTGGAGTGTGAACCGGGCGATAGTTTAGTCTATCTACTCCAATTGAAAAAAAAATAATAAAAAAGAAAAAGAGTGAAAAGATTGGAAAAGAGAAAACCGGAAACCGCATCCTAAACAGGAAACAAGGGATGAGCCTCTTCACTTGTTCAATAGATGTGGGTGGAGTGTGAACCGGGCGATAGTTTAGTCTATCTACTCCAATAATCTGAGAAATAACAGTCAACGTCTTGATTATGTCAATATTTTCTCTTTGAGTTACACGTGCTATCCATTTTAATTGTTTCTGCACTTATATTGTCATGTGATTTCTGTCATTCGATAGACATCTTTGCATTTCTTTAGCCTACAACGCTAAAACAAGAATCATTTTAACTCTTGGCAAATTTCCGATTGAGACGGAAGTAAAAGTGGGTGTAACCTGCATAAATGTCTATCTGGGAACTGTTGACATCAGGAATATCATTGATGAAGACCAGAAACAGAGTAGGATAGATTAGAGCCTTGAAGGACATCCACGTTCGTGTGAAAGAATCTTACGATTCAAAACGACTATCATTTAAGGATTTGATAGAAACCACTAAATTAAATCAAACAATTTTGCAGAAATGCCGTATCTCTAGAAAAAGTCAACATACCAAACTGTCTCAAACGCTTTCCAGAAAACTAGAGCAACTGCTCGAGCTTCACCATTAGAATCAAGAGCCTGGTATACATATTCAGAGTTGGCCGTCAGCACATCAGCGAATTTCTGGCAAAGTGGTAACAATATTCTTTGTCAGAGAGTAGGTCGTGATTGGTGAGATACTTAGTTATTAGGTTGTTAAAAATAATGGCCGATTTCAGAAATATAATTTTATTCTTAAAAAGTTAACTGTAGAAATACTGAAACTAATTAAAAATAAAGGGGGGCATTTAGCATCTACGAACCTCTGTCATCGATTGATGAGATTATTTATTCCTCGTTGATAAAAGATTATTGGCTGTGATGCAACGAAATGTTTGAAAGTTGATTCCACCTCTGATTTGGACTTTACAGTTTTGCCATTTAGAAATGTGCTGAAGTGCCTCAACATCCATCCGCCCGTGCATTGAATACTGTTGCCATATCTGGTCGGGTGCACCTGCTATTCTCCTTGGGCTTCTAGACAAGGTACAGCGGAGGGTCTGTAATGTGATCGATACCGACTTAGCATACCGCCTGCAGTCTCTCTCTCACCGGCCCGACGTGGCTTCCCTGTGTCTCTTCTATAAATACTTTCACGGCTTCTGCTCCGATGAACTTAGATCACTGGTGCCCCCTAGGTTCGAATTTGCACGAGATACTAGATTAGCAACTAGATCCCACCCTTTTACAGTGAAACCGATAAAATGCAACCGCAACTTCTACTCCAACAGTTTCTTTTCTCGCACTTCCCGACTGTGGAATTCCCTTCCACAAGACTACTTCCCCGATGGCTACAATCTCCAGGAGTTTAAATGTAAGGTCAATAGATACCTCCTAACAAACTAACTCGCTTCCATTCTTTCAAACACTCTTCCCACCCACCCAAATATCTATCACTCCCCTTCTGACATTTCCTATATCTAACCACTCTTTCTATTTACCTTCCCCCATGTAGCCCCAAGCGCAATAATGCCCTTGCTTGGGGTGAAATGATTAAAAAAAAAATGATAATCAGTGGGTGGAAGCTCAGGAGAATACGGCGGATGTGGTAAACTCTCGTATTCCAAGTTCGCGAGATTTGCAAGTCATTCTTGCAACGTGTAGCGGTGCTTTATTGCGGAGCAGAATTGAACCACGTCGATTCACCAATGCAGGTTTCATTTTCGGCAGACGTGCGTGTATTTCCGCAATTTGGTCGCAGTTAAGCCCTGCATTAATGCTCCGATTGGCTGGAGTAGATAACACCAATTGCAGACCACCATAACCTTCTGCTGATGCATCACAATCAAACCGTCGATCTCATCGTTTACGGTTATCATAAAAGAGCCACTTTTCATCAGAAGTGACTGTTCGGTTAAGAAAAGAGATCATTGGTGTTACGCTGAAAGTGCATCGAGCACAACTTCAAAAACTTTTGCTTTTCATTGCGATCAGGAGGAACACATTTATCGAGATTTTTTAACTTGCCAGTACTCTGAAACTTTGACGTAGATTTTATTCAACAACTGCTTTCATTTGTTTGTTGTCAAGACTACATGACCGTACTCTACCTTCCTTATCTTCAAGGCTCATCAACCACCACCAGTATCGAATTTCTGGAACCGCCTTCGTACTGTCCGATCATTTGTGGTCTCATCTCCCTAAAAATCTGTTGATATTGTCAGACGTTTGAGAGACACTGTGCCCAAGTTTGAACTCATGACAAGAAAAGTAAACGAAGATTATGTTTTGTCATGTTCATAATTCGATGCTTCAAGAATATTTCTGTGTGAACATACGTTCAAAATTACTAAAGAGCACATTAATTATTACGTAGATTAAAATTCACTTAATATATACCGTGAATACGATGTTAAAATGTTTTTTTCTAAATAAAACACTTCGAGCGACCATTACTTTTGTAACGTCCTAATACTTCAGCATTGATTAGAGCATCGAATACTTTAGCGAAAAGCGGCAATCGGCTAATACGACGATAGTTAGAGGAGTCAGAGGGTTCATCGGAATTCTTAAAAACAGAAAATGCAGATAACAACTTCCAACAAGCAGGAAAGCAAGAAGCAGAACGCCACTAGTTGTAGAGTCTGGAGAGGACCGGAGCCAGCTCAAGGGCACATTTCTTTAGAACGATGACTGGGATTCCATCACTTCCGGTTACCTTATGGGATTGTAATTTAGACTTCCGAAACCAGAGACGGGTTTATATATATATATATATATATATATATATATATATATTATTCAGTTGAGTTTCTGTTTTATCTTGGAAAACGAGTGTGGGTACTCCAGACGGGTCAAGTGTGGAGTTGGAAGAGAATTTGTGAGCAATGCATTCAACCTTGTTTGCTGTAGATGTCAGGTCTTCAAATTGGTTGACTGGAAGAGGGATTGAGGGTTTGCTGTTGTTCAGTACACTCTTGCAGAGCCGACAGTAATCTCTCGAACCGGACGTTCGGAATGCTATACATTATTTCCATCTATCAGCAAACAATAACTTTGCATCATTTAGAACAAGCTTACATTCATTACGAGTGGAGACAAATTGTAATTGTTGTGGATTCCGAGTGAGGAACCGCACAAAATAATGAACAACAAAACAGATATGGAAATGGAAAAGTAGGTTATATTGAACGTAATATACAAACTTGAACGAGGGTTAGTAAATCCAGGATTACTATTAGTAAGAAATAAATATATACAAGTCTTGAAGTGAAGTCGTTGGAAATAGTATATCCGTGTATATTATTCTAGCTGAGTGGAGCTTAGAGCTAGTCTGACTTTTGATGTGGTAGTCTCTGGATAACTTAGGTATCTCTCGTATACTCTGTACTCTATGGCAGCTACTTGCCAACAATTGCAGTTCTCTCTATGGCAGGAGTATATGTACACTCAGTCGAGTCCATTATCATATACAAAGGGGAGATCCCACAACAGTAATTAGTCGTGTCACTCCAGTACAGCCGAAAGACGTTATTCCTATGAACGACAGCAGCCAAGCAGGAGAACCCAATCATGACAGTCAGGCAATTTATATGATCACATCACCCCTTACATCTGGCCACCTAACTACCCAGACTGAAACCTCCTTGATTAGTGGCGAAACTTCGCCGCAAAGTTGTAGTGACCGGTTTGTGCCGGAAGTAAAACACAGGTAGATTCAAAACAGTGTATTGGTATAAACAAGAAAAAAGATATTCAAAAAAAGTATTAATAACAAGTAATATAGAAATAAGTAAGAACGAAAGTATTTTTACGCTGCCTGACTAGTAGCTGTCGTTAACTGCTGTACTTGACTGCTCGTAACTAACTACTCGTAACTGCATTATATAACTGCCTTCCCACTTAAGGCAAAATGTGGCACAAAACATTTTAATGTTGGTCCTCGAAGCCATATAGCCCGGCCAATATCTAATATTCCCCAGTCGTGACTCTACCCTTCGGCGGAACTACGACTGGGTTATGACTCTCCGCCCGGAGGCAGAGTGCTCGACAGTGCCAATGGCAGTTACTGCGAATAACTGCAGTATTCATTCGCCTTCCCACTTAAAGCAAAATGTGGCATAAGGCCTTTTTAATGTGGGTCCTCCGGGCCATATAGCCGGGCCAAAAATATCTGTCTAATGTTCCCCAGTAGTGATTCTACCCTTCGGCGGATCCATGACTGGGTTAATACTCTCCACCCAAAGGCAGAGAGCTCGACAGTGACAATTACTTCGAGAAACTGCAGTACTCAGTTACTCCCCACCCAGTAGGGCAAGATAGGGCACAAGGCCTTTTTAATGTGCGTTCTTTAGGCCATATAACCTGGCCAAAAATATCTGTCTAATATTCCCCAGTCGTGAATCTACCCTTCGGCGGAGCCACAACTGGGTTAATACTTTTCGCCCGGAAGCAGAGAGATTGACAGTGTCAAAGGCAGTTACTGCGAGTAACTACAGTATTCAGTGGCCTTCCCACTTAAGGCAAAATGTGGCACAAGGCCTTTTTAATGTGGGTCCTCCGGGCCATATAGCCCGGCCAAAAATATCTGTCTAATGTTCCCCAGTAGTGACTCTACCCTTCGGCGGAGCCACGACTGGGTTAATACTCTCTGCCCGAAGGCAGAGAGCTCGACAGTATGCAAGGCAGTTACTGCGAGTAATAGCTCTCTTGAAGTCACGGAGGTAATTTATATATATCCAGAGGAAGAGTTCATTCCTCGTAGGAGGTTACCATAATAACTGTCATGTGCGGGGTGTAGATGAGCGAGTTTGTGAATGCTGCCATAATCATTGCTTGTAATGAAGGTAAGGATTATGGCAGCATTGGCCAACTTAAACAAGAAGACCGTCCAGGAGATTCCGAAATCTACTAGAAGCCTGGGTTGAAGACATTAGCGATTTTGTTGAATAAATTTACACTTTATTATTTGAAAATAGTTCTATGAAATATTGGTAAACATATCTATTAAAATGGGATGTCAATGTTGTATTTGTTTTTGCACTAGCAGTATAGCCCGGCGTTACTCGGGTGTAATGAAAGCTTTAAAACTAATCCATGGTCCTGGAGCTCAGACTCAGCCTAAAGGATATTTGTGTGAAGTTTGGCGAGAATCGGATAAAAATTGTGGATTTGTATAAAGGACGACATACAGACAGATAAACAGACACACACACACACACACACACACACACACACACACACACACACACACACACACACACACATCTTGCCTTTTATATATATATATATATATATTATCGATTTTCTGCACGATTGTAAGAACTGCAACCTTGAAAATTCTGAATATAAGTTCTTATGTCTTTGTCTACGAGTGTATCAAATTTGATTAAAATCGAACAACTCCTTCAATAACCCGATTTTTTCGATTATCGATTTTCGATATTTATCGGGCGTACCTCGGCACAAAACCTAACTAAGAACACTCGCAGACGCTTATAGTACAACTGTGTACATTTTCAAGAAAATTGGTTCAGCCGTTTCGGAGTCTGTAGGTAACGGACGCACACACACACACACACACACACACACACACACACACACACACACATATACACACAGCGACAAAGTTCCATTTATAAATAAGTTTAGATAACTTAAATAATTCATCCATCGCACTCTGTATACATTGCGTTTTATATATTATTAATTTAGTTATTATTGTCATTATTATTATTAGAATGAAGTAAGATTAATTTTTAATATTTAAAGCAGACAAACAAGAATTAAAAGTAACAATGACTAAGCAAAAAAATTACTGCCGTTGCTGCTGCTGCTGTTATTGCTGCTGTTGATGATGATATTGATGTGAAATAAAAATCTTAAATCACTGAAAGATTAAAAGCAGAAAAAAGACGTTTATCTCCAAGCAAGGAAATAATTAAATCAACATAAACCGGATTCTGAAGTGAAAGAAAAAACATTAACAAAAAAAAAAAAAAACGAAAACAAAAAGTAACAAAAACAAAAAGCAACAAAAACAAAACTAAACTTGCTTTACGATAACTGCGTACAAAAATATAAAGCAAACAAGAAAGAGATGTAAATTTAGTAGAGAAAAGATGATAGTAGGAAAATAGGTGGCGGGTATCAAGAGAAAGGAAATCGGGTGGGGGAGAATTAGGAAGAGGAGGAGAATTACGAGGAGAAGTGAAAGTAGGATGGGAAGAGTGGGGGAAAGTGATCCGACTGACGAGGTCTGAACAGAAACATCTTAATCAGAAGTTGGTGAACATACTGGGAGAAAAATTCGGATGGAACACAAAAGTATCGGAAGGAAGGAAGCGAAAGGAGAGCATGAGAAGAAGAAGAAGAAAAAGAAGTGAACGAAAGAAGAAAGTAAAAAAAAAGGAAGGAGATAAAGGAAAGAAGGAATTGAGGCAGAGAAAGAGGCAAAAAACCGCGAGGAAAAGTAGGAAAGAATGAAAGAAAGTAAGAAGAAAAATGTGAAGGAGGAAAGAAGGAAAAGGCGGGATGAAGGAAACGAAGAAGAAATAAAATGAAGGAAGGAAGGAAGGAAGGAAGGAAGGAAGGAAGGAAGGAAGGAAAAAGCGGTATGAAGGAAAAAAGAAGAAAGAAAATGATGTGAAGGGAAGAAGAAATGAATTGAGGGAAGAAGAAAGGAAGAATGTGAAGAAAGAAAGGAAATGAAGAAGGAAGGAAGTTAAAGAGAGAGGAAAATATAAAGGAAGGAAGGAAGGAAGGAAGGAAGGAAGGAAGGAAGGAAGGAAGGAAGGAAATGAAGGATGTGAAGGGAGGAAGAAATGAATTGATGAAAAAAGGAAGAATGTGAAGAAAGAAAAGAAATAAAGAATGAAGAAAGTTAGAGAGAGAGAGAGAGAGAGAGAGAGAAAGAAAGAAACGAATAAAAGAAGGAATGAAGAAAAATGTGGAGGAAGAAATAAAATGAGGAAAGAAGAAAGGAAGACTGTAAAGAAAGAACGAAAATAAAGAAAAAAGTAGGGTAGAGAGGAAGAAAAGGATAAAGGAAGGAAGGAAAGAAGGAAGGAAAGAAAAAGACGGTATGAAAGAAAGAAAGACAATGAAGGATGTGAAGGGAGGAAGAAATGAATTTAGGAAAGAAAAAAAGAAGAATGTGTAGAAAGAAAGGAAATAAAGAAATAAGTAAGTTAGGAAGGAAGGAAGGAAGGAAGGAAAGAAGGAAGGAAGGATGAGAAAAATAAAGAAGGAAGCAAAGAGACAATGTTAAGGTAATGGGGCGAATTGAGATACAAAAGAAAGAAATCGATATAAGAAAGGATGTGAAGGGGAGAAAATCTAAGAAAGTGAAAGAAAAACAGAAGAATGTGAGCAGAGAAAGAGAGGGATGAAGGAAGAAGGTAAATGAAATAAGGAAAAAAATGAAGGAAGGTGGGTAGAAGAAAATAAGAAGGAAGGGAGGAAATTAAGTAAATAAATGGAATATTGTAAAAGAGGAGAAAAATGGAAAGTTAGAAAGATAAGCCAGCGGGGGAAAAAATTAAGGGAAAGGAAAAGTAAATAACGCGGAGAAGAAAAAAAGGAGAGAAGGAAGAAAGTAGAACTGTTGGGGAAAAAAAGGAATTTAAATATATAATTATAGTGGTTAGACCCTTGAAATTTCCAGATCTGTTGATAAGATCCCAAGTAGGTATGTACGCCGATGACACCACAGTGTATTCTCGACTCGACCAAAAATCTGGTGTGAGCGACAAAGTTAACCTTGCAGCCGAGCTTGGAAAGGACATCCAATCCGTAGTGGACTGGGGTAAGAAATGGCTCGTAAATTTTAATGCTTCTAAAACGAAGCTACTCTCAATTAATCATCATAGACAATCGCACCTACCTCCTATTAGCATGGACCAGGCTTGCCTACCAGTGAGTAAAACACTACGCCTCCTTGGTCTCACACTTTCAGCGGACCTCAAGTGGAATGACTATATCGAATCCATTGCTAAATCCACTGCTATGAAAGTCGGTTCTCTGTGCAGGGCCCGGAGGTTTTTCCGTCTGAATCTATCCTGCACATTTATAAATCTACCATCCGCCCGTATTGAATACTATTGCCATATCTGGTTGGGTGCCCCTCCTATTCTCCTTGGGCTTCTCGACAAGGTACACCGGAGGGTCTGTAATGTGATCGATACCGACTTGGCAGACCGCCTGCAGTCTCTCTCTCACCGGCGCGACGTGGCTTCCCTGTGTCTCTTCTATAAATATTTTCACGGCTTCTGCTCCGATGAACTTAGATCACTGGTGCCCCCTAGGTTCGAATTTGCACGAGATACTAGATTAGCAACTAGATCCCACCCTTTTACAGTGAAACCGATAAAATGCAACCGCAACTTCTACTCCAAGAGTTTCTTTTCTCGCACTTCCCGACTATGGAATTCTCTTCCACACGATTGCTTCCCCGACGGCTACAATCTCCAGGAGTTTAAATGTAAGGTCAATAGACATCTCCTAACACAATAACTCGCTTCCATTCTTTCAAACACTCTTCCTACCCACCCAACTATCTATCACCCCCCTTCTGACATTTCCTATATCTAACCACTCTTCATATTTATCTCCCCCTATGTAGCCCCAAGCGCAATAGTGGCAGTGGAATGCCTTGCTTGGGGTGAAATGATTAAAATAAATAAATAAATAAATAAATAATGAAGAATATCCATAATCTAATGCGTCAGGTCTTCTTTCATCATTTGCCTGTATCTTCTCCTTCACACCCTTATCTTTTCCATCCATGCATAGTGTGCCTTGGACAAGCAGAACTGGCAAAGCCTATGCTTTTCTAGATCAAACCACAACTTATGATCTCCAACTTGAGGGTCTTTTTGGTCACAGATACTTAAACGGTTATTCCATTAAGAAAACACCCGACCAAGCAATGTTGTGAAACCTGCGCACAATGACTTTTATCTAAATTTTTTTTAATCTAAACATGGATTCCTAAAAAGAAATGACAAAAAAAAAAAAGGTTGCATATTCTCTCCTTTATCTTTCTTTGTTCTACCTCACTACCTCATCATGAATAACTTTAATGTGCTGCAATTTTTGGGCTCCTTCGTCCTTACTTGATTTTAAAACATTCACTCGTTGTTTGTTAATATACCGTCAGCACGCCTCTCTCTCTCTCTCTCTCTCTCTCTCTCTCTGTGTTCTCCTGTCATCTACATCCCTGTTCCTCTCTCTTTCTATTTCTCGCTTTATTTTTACTGTCACCAGGTTTTCTTTTCATATTTCTTGAGCTTTTTTTCATCTTTTTCTCTTCAAAACCGTATTTTACGCCTCGCCCTCTACTTGCTCGATTTCTTCCAATTCCCTCACGCTTAATCGTATTATGTAGGATTTTCAGCGAGAATGAAGAACTGATTCCGGCTGAGAAGGGCCAGAGATACTACATTGTGAACTTCGGTTTGAAAAGTGAAACAGCTTTACATACACACAAGCAAAATGAAAAGCGATAGCAGGTTAAAAACAAAAAACAAAACAAAAAAAAAACACCCCACCATAAAAAAAAAAAAAAAACTAATACACAGAGCAGATCGGATGACGGGAGCAGAAAGAACGGAACAGGTAAATTCAGTGGATATCAGAAAAAACAAAAAACAAAAAAAAAAAAACAGTAGAAAGTAGAAATAGAAAGAATAGGGTTGCGGACTGCATCTTGGCTGAGATGGTTAGAAATTTCCCGGCGGGATCCGTTCTCAAACGCAGACAAAAGGCCAATTCCTTATTTTCAAGGCAAGCTTGGCCTCTGACTTAAAAGAATAGTACAGCACATTCTTCCTACCCCAAGTCTATCCGCCTTATGGCCTTGTAGTGTATTAACCTAAGCCAAGCTTAACAAATATGAAAATAGGGGAGTTTATTGAATATTTGGTGATTACCAATCGTTGGAGTCCGGTACCAGTTGAAAATTCAGGATTTTTGAATGCAGATTTTCATAGCAGGCATGTTTCCGTAAAATGAAAGATTTGCGCACCATTCTTCTTGCATAATTTAGTCTAATGACATACGAAGAAAAATTAAATCAAGGAAAGGAAGAAAGACGAATGATGAAGGATTAAAGGAAACAATGGAGAAAGAAAAATAAGAAGCGGGAACGAAAAAAAATGAACATGTAAAAGAATAAAATTAAAGAAAAATAGAATGAATGACTATATAAGCAGAAGTATATATATATATATATATATATATATATATATTTGTATTTAGACAGCAAATTTTGTTTTTAGACGTCAGATTACATAAACTGCAAACATTGTGTCTGCTTATTTTTAATAAAATCGGTTCATACACACGGATAATCTTTCACGTATTATAACTGAAAGTTGTCAGAAAAGCAACACAGTTTTGTGGTGTTTTTGTTTTTTTGTTAACACAATACACACCCCTGAAGATGATATCGGAAGAAGATTGAAAGTACTCGGAAACATGGAGAAATGAATAATAATAACATCTTTCAACGTTACAGCTCATTTCTGACATCTTTTAATTATAAAACGCCAAAGATAATCAGTGAGTATGAAAGCAGGCACAATGTTTGCAATTTATTTAATCTGACATATATATATATATTTGAGTCTTTAAGTAAACATTAGTCTGATTTATATTTTAGACTTTATGTATACATTGCCCTATTTACATTGTTCGGGCTATTCTCCTCATTATTATCAGTATTAGGACGTTTTCGGTCGTTGTAGGCTCCAAGCTTCTTCAGGTGCTAGGAATTTCGAACCCCTTATTACGATCACTGGGGTATATCACTCCCATCCTATGTGCGATGCCACTTCTGGTAGCCATTTAGTTATCTCTCTCTATTTAACTCTCTAACTTCACTACTGTAGTACCCTGGTATTGAACTCATAACTCTTTGGCTCAAGTCACTGGAACTAACCAACGTCTATATCCACTAGGCCATGTTTCCTTGTTCATTTTTTATTCAGGACATAAATTATATAAAAAATTGTCTGAATGTTTTCTTTATCCGACCGCTTTCGGTTATACTTTTATCCATTATCGAAGATGGATTTTATTGTACGCCTAACAGAATGTATGTAATGTTATAGATGTTTGTAGAGTAGTGTATATGTTTTACGTTTCGAACACCGTAAGCCCGTTGTTAGTATCTTAATAGTTGATATTCTTGTATGTCAGGCTTTTCTTTTTTTTTTTTTTCAATGCTTCCATTATTTTAGCCATTTTTTGTATATATTTGTGTTGTCAATGTTAGGATGGGGTTTAGTAGGTCTCCGTGTGTGATTAAATGAGATCCAAACCCTCTTTATGATCAGCCACATCTCCTGCTTCCCACTAATCGGAAAAGTTTGCGTATTCTTGATATAGATGTTAATATTAGAATTACTATATGATGAAAAAATAAATACCGTTTGGAGTTTACTGTTACACAGAATTTAATTACAGAAGAGAGAGATCAGAGACATATTATCCTTAAAAACTGTTTTGACGTAAGCTTGGAACCATATGCCGCTTGAAATTATCCAAAATTCCACTAATCAAAGAAACTATACCAAATTTTCATGTTTTTTTTTTTGTTTTTTTTTGTGGGGACACCTTGTAGAACTACAGAATGGTAGGGGTAGTGTGTATAAGAGATGATTAGGCAGTGCAACACCAATGCAGCAGAGACGAACAATAACTAAAATCACTTTACAAAATATCACAATAATCAACAGATATCCCCTCTCAACCCAATAAAAATGGTCACCTGATAAAGAACAGAGTTGGTTGAAAAGTTGTGTCTATAACATCAACCAAGATAATAACAATAGTTCGAAATGATGCATGAAAATTGAAAATTAATCATCTAAGAAATAAAATACTTAATTACTTGTCTATAAAATGAAATACTAAAGGGGATAGTTGTGCCATTTTTTATCGGAGCACTGGGAACGGTTATGAATAGCCGCTTAAAAAACTGGAGGAATTTGAAATAAGTAGGAATTATAGTGATAACCTAATTAATATGGGGTTTTGTACTAGTCATGGGACTTGCTGTCTTTTTGATCAAGAGTATAAAGCGTCAATTACTATTGTTGTGAATACTTGTTGAGCAGTCCGGCCATTTCAAACCAATGCCGGATCAAATGCCGGATCACAGAACTCACCCGTAAAAAATATGTAAACTTAGTCTCGCCAGCTCATTCCCCATATACAAACCCTGGCGCTCATTTATCTAATTTCTTCAGTAACCCCATCTTTTCAAACATAGATAAAGAATTATGCTTGCGTTTCTTACCTCTAACAACAGTATCTGTCCACCCTCATTCTCTTTGAGGGCAACCTGAATGGGTAATGATATATATATATAAGAGATTAGCATTATTGTATCACCAAAACACACTGCTGATATCGGCCGCTGCGGATATTTGTATACAACATGCGACGCAGCCTTGGTAGCCACACACAAAAAAAAACGAATGTCGGATGATTAAAAAAAAGATGCCAGACCATGGGAGTTGGCAGATTAAAAAGGTTAGACTGTAATAAGGAGATTAGACGATTTTGAATGTGCCGATTAAATAGCACGAATCTTCATTACATTTTATTCACTCCGAATTTTTCGCCAGTTCCACTAAGCTAATGTGTGTGTATGTTGAAGCGAAGCCACGTCCTCCTATAAAAGACCATTCTTAGATTCTATCCTCGCTAGGAGACTGTATGGGAGTCTCATTTATATACCAGGGTCATTCAATAAATAAGGTGAATTTTCCAGTATAAGGACTTCTAATACAGATAGAAGCTTACTTTTTTCCCTTTACTTCTTTTTCAAAGGGATTTAATTTTTTTTTTTTTTTGCAGCTTGAAAAAAAAAAACTTTTAAGTTTTAGAGATTAACAAATATGGCTGACCAAGAAGCATGCTCTAGGATTAACAGAGGTCAGTTATCAAGGTTTTGGTTGCTGAAGTGTGCAAACCATTTGAAATTCAGAGAAGAATCTCCACTGTGTATGGTGCCACATGTTTCAGTCAAAAATGTCTACAAGTGGGCTAAATTGTTTAAAGAAGAACAGAGCAGTGTTGAGGATGAAAAGAGGCCTGGGAGGCCTACAGAAGTGAGGTCTCCTGAGGTGATCGAATCAATCAATGCATCATTCAGTCTGACAGAAGGGTGACAGTGGATGCCATTGCAAGGACTTTGAGCCTATCTGTTGGGACAGCAAAAAAATTGTCCATAATTACCTTGCCTACTCGAAGGTCAGCTGCAAGGCCTCACACAGCAGCCCAAACGGTGCAGACCATCAACGAGCTGGGCTGGGAACTGCTCCCTCGTCCTCCTTACAGCCCAGACCTTGCCCTTTCAGACTTTCACCTGTTTGGTCGCTTGAAAGCGTTCACGAGAGGCACGAAGTTTGAACGTGATGATTAAGTCAAAAGTGCCGTGAGAGATTGGCTGAGACATCAGTCCAAAGAGTTTTACGCTGAGGGAATACGGAAGCATATGCACAGATGGGAAAAGTGTGTGACACTGCTGGGAGACTACGTTGAAAAATTAAAAGAAGTAAGCTTCTATCTGTTTTAGAAGTTTTTATACCGAAAGATCCACCTTATTTATTGAATGACCCTCGTATCTACCTGTGCAACTTTCTCCTGATTGCCGTGCCAGATGCAGGTGTAAAGTCACTTACTTTTGTATTCGGTGGCTGGGAATGAATCCATGCCAACACATTAGTGCACACGTCTTCCTTGATGTCTCGTGTAAACTCTAGACCAAGCCTATGTCGCCACAATAACAATATAAAAAATTGTTCGGGACAAGCAGTGAACTTCATAAGAAAGAAACAAAAATAGAACTGAGTCGACTGATTTTTGATATGTCAATTTTTTATGGCAGCTTATTCGACAATTATTTCTATAAAGCCTTCATCAGGGAAGAAATATTATTATGAAACAACCCTAAACGATAATGGACTTTTGGCAACACACACATGAATCCTTCAGTACAAAAGGCAAAGAAACATTATATTGTCCAAACCATCGTGCAACAAAAACGTAAAACACAAACGTAGGGTAAATACACAAACATTCCTCCCCACCAAGCATTCTCTTCAAGATATTAAACAGAAACAGTCAACTAGAGTTGCACCGAAAACATGTTACGAATAATAAAAACTAGCGGAACCCGTGAAATTTCCACGGAAGGATAATTATGATTTCCTGGAAAAAATTTACTTTCTCATACTACAAATGATAGTAACGTCATCAAACATAAAGGTGTTGGATAATAAAATAACCATGACACAGAGTGTAATTTTATTAAAACAACTATAAAAGCAATGTTCAAAGAAGCTACTTTACTGCAATCTTATATTATATTAAGCGACGTATGCATAGACCATAACCAAAATGCTGTACGCTCTGTTGTGAGAGATTTTGAAAGAGAAAATGTTTTTTTTATTACTGAAAAATCATGGCTCCTGTATCCATTCTAAACAGAAAAGACCAACTGAGTAATTACCAAGGGTGTAGAGGTCAGAAATTTCGTTATTAAGTCGCGAGATACCTACCTATTTTTACAATATTGTACAGTACACACACATATATACACACACAATTACTCAACAACCACCAGCTTAAGCTGCTACTGATACGGTAATGCTATAGTCTCTCTCCTCCTACTCTCTCACTCTTTACTACTCTTCCGTTTGGCAAAGGTGAGAGAAAGGCTGAGGAGAGATAGAGGGAAGGAAAAGCTCGTGTAGAGAGTAAGTGGCGTAACGGACGGAGTCAGTAATTAACTAACTAAGAAAGGAACAAGCAGAATTATTATATGATAACACATAATAAAAATAACCAACAAACCCACAGCACCAACCAAACTTATATGTAACTGCATAGCAATGAACGAACGCCTCTTAAATGGATATTGCCCAAGAAAGAATATAGTACACCAAGCCACTAGAAAATAAACTGTACAAACAGAGACATTACGCGCATAAACAATCTTTTACAAATACTAAATACGCGAACAGCACAATACTTTGCAAATATATATGGCAAAATAAAAACAAAAACAAATTACACCAAATATATAATGGGAATTAAGAAAAAAAGCATCACTCTAAAATAATAAATAAACAAGCTGTAAACTTTGTCTGAAAAGTAGCTATAACCCTCTTCCAAAACCAACACAAATTACTAAAGAAACGATCAGAATTTATATACTTAAAAATCAAAGAGCAAAAATGAAAATCTTGTAAAATGTCACCAAGTAAAATGCAAATACAGACAGTATACACAATTTAGATATCACTTAGACAAATGTAAAATCTAATTAAAAAGATTAAGTAAATAATAAACAAATTATCAAACTACGAATGCATACATAAACACAAATGTAATAATGTTTATCAAGAACAAATAATTAGGCAATCAATAATCAGTAATGAGCAGAAAGTTAACAAACAACATCATAAAAAATACGAATAACCGCATTCAGATCCACAATTACTTTTAGACAATCAGTCAGTTAATTGTTATACGTGATAGACACTTGGGCGATCATGTCCCTTTCGGGACTAGGCATATTTTCCCGCACTAGATTGTCATACTTTTTGCGGTAGACTGGTTGCTATGGAACTGAATCTTTCGTATTAATACCTTTCCCATGGGTATTTGTGACTAAGTGAATGAAATGAATTCAACTGAAATTCGAACTCGGCTCTCCGATTTCTCATTTCGAGTATCTAAACTTATTTAGAAATGGAACTTTCTGTGTGTGTGTGTGTGTGTGTGTGTGTGTGTGTGTGTGTGTGTGTGTCCGTTACCTATAGACTCCAAAATGGCTGAACCGATTTTCTTGAAAATTTACACAGTTGTACTATAAGGGTCTGCATGTTCTTAGCTAGGTTTTGTGTCGAGGTACCCTCGATAAATATCGAAAATCGATAATCAAAAAAATCGGGTTATAGAAGGAGTGGTCCGATTTTAATCAAATTTTATGCACTCATAGACAAGGACATAAGAAACGATATTCAGAAGTTTGAAGGATGCAGTTCTTACAATAGTGCAGAAAATTTATAATATATATATATATATATATATATATACATATAAAGGGCAAGATGTTTGTGTGTGTGTCTGTTTATCTGCCTGTATGTCTGGATTTTTTTCAGCCCTTTTATTCTAGTTTTTGCTTTGGGTTTGGATCTAAGTAAGTATAATTCTGTTTCTTGGTCTCAGCCATGATACCATTTACTCAGAGGACTTATTTAGCTTTCAAAATTCAGTTTGCGACGAAAAAAACTTATTTGATATCGATACCAGGAAATCAAAATTTGACTTACATCCATTCATTTTTCTTTCAATCTACGGTTTCGCTTTAACTGTAAACAACGATTTCCTTTTAGTCTTTTGTGCCAACGTCCAAAGACACTGAGCTCCAGGACCATGGATTAGTTTTAAAGCTTTCATTACACCCGATCAACGCCGGGCTATACTGCTAGTTTCAACATAACTGTTACTGCCAACCAATAAAAGTGAGCATAATACAATAGTATGTACCATGTTTTAATAGTCATGCCAAAAGACAACACACATTGCATTGAATAATGAAACAGACTGGGTCAGGCTACTCTCCATGAAAGCAAAACACTGCGCCTCCTCGGGTTAACTCTCACAACAGACCTCAAGTGGAATAACTATATAGAATCCACTTCTAAGAAAGTTGGCCCTCTGTTTAGGGCCAGGAAGTTTTTTTCCGTCTGAAACAATCCTGCACATATATAAATCTACCATCCGCCCGTGCATTGAATACTGCTGCCATATCTGGTCGTGTGCTCCTGCTATCCACCTGGGTATTCTTGACAAAATCCAACTGAGAATCTCTAATGTGATCGATCTCGACTTGACAGCTCAGATACAGTTACTTTCTCACCGGTGCAATGTGGCTTCCCTTCTACAAATACTTTCACGGATTCTGCTTCGAGGAACTTAGCTCACTATATGAATTTACTCGAGCCACAAGATTATCAACAAGGTCCCACCCTTTTACTGTGAAACCAATAAAATGGAAACCCAAATTCTACTCCATCAGCTGCTTTTCTCGCAGTTCCCGCCTGTGGAATTTCCATTTAATTGCTTCCCCGAAACCTACAATCTCCAAGAATTTAAATGTAAAGTCAATAGTCTTCTCCTATCTCACTAACATGCATCCTCTCTCTCTCATGCTTCTTTCTCCGTCCACTCTACCCTCACCAGTATTCTCATCCTTCTCTTACCCACTTCCTGACACCCCGTATAACCTGTCACTCTTTCTCATAACTTTCCTACTATGTAACCCCCTACAAAACAGTAGCAGTAAACTGCCTTGCTTGGAGCGATATATATATATATATATATATATATATATATATATATATATATATATATTGTAATTTTGTTATTACAATGGTTTATAAAATCATTACATCACTACACAAAAGTTTCATGTTTCAAAACAATTTTATTCTTTTTCAGGTGATATTTTAAAAATATAAATCATTGATATAACAAAATAACAAAAATAAAAACCATTGTGATAACAAAATATTGAAATTACTGTATTAAATTCTACTTTTTATTGAGCACTCTTTATTAAAGTAAATGCATGAATAGTGGGGTTTAATCTATGTGTTCATTCACTTTCCTATAATATATATATATATATATATATATATATATATATGGCAGGTTCGAATCCTGCCGACTGACACACATTTTCCGAAGATATATGTATAATTATTTTTATTATGTTGTCACTTTCATCATATTTCAATTTTTGCTATGTTCGCACTACCAACAAAGTCTGCGGGAAGACCTAAGGTAGGCCGTGGTGTGTTTTTATGGCTCCATTTCATGTTTTTTTTTAATCTCCCCTGACATGCCTAGAGAAAGTTTTCTTTAGTGTGTGGGCTGTACTCAACAAGACAATTTTTTGTATATCTCTTAAGCTGGGGTTTCCAGGGATTCTTTCAATGTGTTGTTTTGTTCCATTTTTTATAATTCCAAGGACATTTAGTATCACTGGCACGATTCTTGTTTTCAATTTCCACATTTTTTCTGTTTCAAATTCCAGGTTTTTATATTTTGACAGTTTTTCGAATTCCTTAGTTGCTATGTTACAATCCGCTGTATTGTAACATAGCAACATATCAATTAATAGGTAAGTTTATTCTTTCTGTTTTTTAACAATAATGTCTTGCCTATTTGCTTCAATTTTTCTGTCTGTGTAGATGGTGTAATCCCATAGAATGGTGACATCTTCTATTTCTGTCACCGGTGCTGGGTGATGTTCATACCAGTGTTTGTTTACATATTTTCCATAGTGTTTACACATTGTCCAATGTAAATATTGCCCAAATCTATCGTGGCGATTTTTATATTCATTTGGGGCAATAAAAGGAAGAATTAAAGAACTTTTTATATTCGTTTGGGGCAAGCACAGAACAGCCTGAGATTAGATGGTCTATTGTTTCTTGGTATTTTTCGCAGAACCTGCTTTTTGATCCACATTATTATGTATAATATTTGCCTCAAAGTTTCTAGTGAAAAGATTTTGGTCTTGCGCTGCAAGAATAAAGCATTCAGTCTCAGACTTTAATCCAGATGCACGTAACCATCGATGAGTATTAAATTTATCAACATTAAATTTCTTGGCACGTTTTGGATATTGTCCATGCAGAGATTTGTCTTGCCAGAGCGTTGTTTCATCTGTTCAAGTGCTTTATCTTTGGCTTTCATTTTCATATT
>JBBBDQ010028995.1:247500-292500 GCA_037127315.1 Ascarosepion bandense
ATTTTCCTAAGTACTTTTAATCTTATTTAAAATCATTTTTAGAAAGTTGATTGTTAAAGCATAATTATGTAGTTGTCCGTTATGAATATCTTATGGTTTAATCGTTACGAATTTTGAGCAAAAACGTAAAAACGCGACGCCGATTTAAAAATTATATGATGCAAGGGAGCTAATTTCATTTAAATTTTTGTAATTTTCATAAATATTACAATTTACATATTTAAAACCACTGTGTTGTTCTTCCAAAAAGTACAAGTTAGTAATTTAAAGACTTACTATTATAGGAATTTGAGAACATTGTTACTTATAAGTTCTAATATATTACCCACTGATCCCAGTAAAAGATAAAACGTATAATATACTATGCTAAATATAAATATAGCCTACTTAATCAATAATTCCTCACCATCAACTAGCGTTTTGCAAAAAAAGTCAACATTGTATATCAATTTAAATATTCTTTGGGAGAATGTATCTTTGACAAAAAAGTCAATATATATATTGGTCACACAACAACAACGCTGTCAAGAAGGCTGACATGATATATCCAATTCCTCGTCGATTGCACAACATTTAGCTTAACATTTCTGTCCACATCGGCAATTTAGTGAAATAATAATTGACAATACATGCATACTCCACAATGGAAATTCATCTTTATTATAAAATTAAAACCTACACGAAACAAAATTAATTGCGAGTATAGTAAGAATATTCTTACGTGCATGATCAAACTTCTAAGAATTAAACCACAAGATATTTATAATGAATAATTATTCATAACGGACAACTACATTAATTATGTCTTAAAATTCAAACACCCTTTTAAAGGTGATCTTGGTTAAGATTGAAAGTACTGGGGAAAATAAATCTAATGAAAATACATACAGCGCTTTTCTTGCTGTTTTAATCATCACGCTAGGAAATTTATTCGTGACTACGAGAGGATTAAAATAAAATAATCAAGTATGCTTAAATGAAGGTATGCCACCTAAATACGCACACACACATACACACACACACACACACACACACACAGACATATTTTCATTCAAACATATTTCATTAAATAATATACACATTTTTGCCAACTTATTTTTATACTGCTCCTTTCCGGTTGTCTAATCGGTTTATTTATGTTAAGGTGAAATTCATCGTCAATACTCCCATGGAAACTACTCCGACGAACTACATTCCTTGATTTCACCTGTTCTAACCTTCACAGCTAAGACCCATCATGCCATTCATATTGTAATAAATCATCCACATTTCCTCCGTATTCCACTCAATATACGGGCACACTTTCAAAAGTCTTGATGATCAGAGATTAGCAGCTGACACTAACCTTCCAGTGAAAGAAAAACTAGCTGGTTACATTCAATGCCTTCAGAACCAAACTGGTTACATTCCATCGCCGTGGATCAGACCAAAAGCTACCACTAGTCACTATGAACGGATTCCTATATATAATCCATCACTAAAGCTTGAAATGATCGGCTCCCAATACCGCTCCAGTAGGTACCTTATTCTTCATTCTATCCTCTACTTTTATAAGAGTCAGAATAGGCCGAAATTGGAGTCATGTTGCAATGTCTGGACAACAGCTGCCCTTACCTCACTTTCCAGTCTTGATAAAGTTCAAAAACGTCTCCGATGCATTATTGGAGAAGAATTATTTACCACACTCCAACCTCTTTTTCATAGGCGGGATGTTGCGAGTCTCTCACGGCTCTGTCGCTTCTACCATGGAAAGTGTACGGACAAACTGCACCACCAGGTTCCACCAGGTCTGGCCATCACAGCCAGTACCCACAATGCCATTTAAATAGTAGCAATCAACTCACACTCCTTCCCTATTTCATCGGTGAGAAGTAAGTTCTACTCAAACTTCTTCCATTGATCTACGATCCTAAGAAAAAAATTCCCCGATCCCTACAAATTTTGTTCATGTTTGGAGTCAAACGTTATGTTCCGACTCCTGTCTATATAAACTACACCTTAACGTAACCTTCTACCTCGAGTGACCCCCGAGCCTTTTACAGGGTGAACCATACTGCAAAAAAAGAAGCTAAATAGATAGAATTAAACCAACTGAGAGACAGAGACAGAAAGGCATACAGATATATATATATATATAGAGAGAGAGAGAGAGACAGAGACAGAGAGAGAGAGACAGAGAGAGAGATAGACAGACAGACAGTGAAAGACAGACAGACAGACAGACAGACAGACAGACAAAGAGAGAGACAGAGACAGACAGACAGAGTGGGATAAACGGAGAGATAGACAGAGAGAGAGACAGACAGACAGACAGAGACAGAGAGATATATACACAGATAGAGATAGACAGAGAGAGACAGAGAGTGAGACAAACAGAGAGACAGACAGGAAGAGAGACAGACAGACAGGAAGAACGACAGACAGACAGGTAAATAGATAAAGAGAACATTTTAAAAGATTAAGATAGATGTTAGATAGATTTTCTGCATGTATGAAACAGAAGATTTCACAAAATTCCGTCCACCTATGCCCAACAAACAGAGAGAGAGAGAGACAGACAGACAGACAGACAGACAGACAGAGACATACACAGGTAGAGATAGACAGACAGAGACAGAGAGTGAGACAGAGACAGAGAGTGAGACAGACAGGCAGATAGGAAGAGAGACAGACCGACAAACAGAGAGAGACAAACAGACAGATAAATAGATAAAGAGAACATTTTAAAAGACTAAGATAGTTGTTAGATTTTCTGCAGTTATCAAACACAGAAGATTTCACAAAATTCCGTCCACCTATATCCAAAAAACATAATTCAAAAAACTAAAACAGCCTTGGATCGTGCGTAGATAAATACATGCACATAAACATTTCAGTTCATCGGATATTTATGTGTCATTGCGCAGCCGCCGTTATTCAGGTTATGTTAGACATTGCAAATTATTAAGTGGCTGCCTTTATTTTTTGAAGCTTCAGTTTACACACAATTTTGAAGAGTTTTATTTTGACATGTTTCCCTGATTATTTTACCCAAAGTCTGATGACGCCGGATAATCGGTGAAACGTGTCAGGGTAAAACTGCGTCCAAATTATCTTACATATTTTCCTTTCTCTTACCTTATTCTCTCTCTCTCTCTCTCTTTCTCTCCCTCTCGCTGTCTCTTACACACACATACATACATTTATAGTACAAGCGTATTGTATGCTTTATATATATAAAGTTAAATTTTATCTAATTGTCTTACTTATATACATACATATATACAGATATAGAGATGACAATAACAAAGATTGTGTTTGAAGAAAGAAACATAAAATAAATGTTGAATAGTGAAAGATAACGGTTTTAAGGCAAGCAATCTTTATAATTAAAGAACAATGTAAACTAACAGAACATTAACAGTAACAAATAAAATATATAGAAACAAATAGAATGAAATGTTCAACTTATCTGTCCCCTAAATGTGTTTGTTACCACATATATAGATATATGCTAGAATTTTTAAATTCATACGGTCGAGGCACCATAAAAGCTTATAATAATTGCCACGACAGAGGGAAGCCATATTATGTCATTCAGAAAGTGACTGAATTCAATATGCCTAGTGAGGATCATCTACTACAGACCCTTCTTCGGACTTCATCAAGAATCGCGAGTTATATGGCATGAGCACCAGACAAGATACGGCAGCAGTATTTAAATCAGTCAGTCAGTTAAGTGCTATACGTGATACACGTTTAGATGATCACGTCTCGAAAGAGACATGACCGACAAGAATTTCCCGCAGTAGGTTGCTATTATTTTCGGCGGTAGACTTGTTGCCGACAAGGCTATAGAACCCAATCTGTTATTTGACCCATTGCTAGAGAGAGAGAGATTAATACCTTTCCCAAGGGTATTTGCGCGTAAGTGAATGCAAGGAATTCAACTTGAATTCTAACTCAGCCCTCTGATTTCTCATTCCGAGTCTATATCCACTGCACCACATCCGCAGAACCTATTCGATACACAGTCAAAAGGAATGGATTTTGGCACGACAAAATGAACCAATTTTCTGAGCAGTACCCTAGCAATGGATGTGCGTTGTGGTGCATTGGATATCGGCTAGGAACGGGAAATCAGGGAGCCGAGTTCGAATTCCAGTTGAATCGATTGTATTCACTTACGCTCAAATACCCTTGGGAAAGGTATTAATCTGTCTCTTCCTTCCAGTTATGGGTTAAATAACAGGACAGATTGGGTTCTATAGCCTTGGTCGGCAACCAGTCTACCGCAGAAAGCAATGGCAACCTACTGCGGGATAATCTTCTGCCCAGTCAGTCATGTCTCTTTCGAGACATGATCGCCCAAGCGTGTATCACGTATGGCACTTAACTGACTAACTGACCCTAGCAATGGACATGGTGAAGTCCAAGAAGAGAAATTTAACAAATGAAGAACCCTAGCAACTGATTCAATATAATCATTCCACTTCGTGTCATTAGAAAACGTTATTTTTAAAAGGCTACCGGCAACAAGCAATTTGTCTTCAAAATAAATGCTTATTTCAGGAAAGTTCTTATTTATTTTCCATTTTTCAAATTTCGTCACTGATTTGTCCTTATTAAAATTTAATGTGCGCGCTCGTGTTTCAGCTATTTTGCAAGTGTGCCCTGAAGTAAAAGAAAGGGTACATTTTTGTTTTGTTCCCCGAAAGCCTTTACCCCGTCAAAACTTTCTAAACCTTCCTTAATTCCGTGCAAATGTATATGCTGAACTCAAATCGATAATTGTTTATTGAAGAAACCTAACTTTTTTCATATTATCGACCAGAAATATATCTGACTATATCTCACCCCTTACCTCTGTTCTCATATCTGATTCACCGCTGAATGACTTGAGGCGTAGGATACTTATTTCGGTCGATTTACTCCCTTCGAGCAATTACTCCACGATTTGTTTGTTTTCGGAACTCATTTTCCGCGTAGTAATAGTCAAAAGGAAGTAAAAAGACCGAAAAATCGGAACACTACACGTGAAGTCAGTCTGCAGTGAATAACATTTTCTAACCGTGGGATCTACTAGGGGATTAAGAAAATGAGAAAGGAAGAAATCAGCTCTTGCCAGATTTTTCTTTTTTGGTTTTTTGTTGAAAGTAAAATATTAGTTATTTTCTTAATAATTTTCAGGTTGTTTATTTATTTATTAAATTAATTATTTTATTCATTTATATATTTCTCCTATTTGTTTGATTTATAAATTTCTTTAATTTCAAAATTTTAGTATTTCAAATACAGATGATTAGATTCAGGTTATAATATCTTTACGAGATTTTTTAAGTCATGAAGTGGTTGTAGGAGCGTAGTAGGAATTTGTTTTCATGTCTGCATCTACAAACGCACTATCCCCTTTACTATACAGAAGGTAAATTTTAAACTAACATCTAAACTTATTTATAAATGGAACTTTATCTGTGTGTGTGTGTGTGTATCCGTTACTTATAGACTCCGAAACGGCTGAACAGATTTTTTTGAAAATTTACACTGTTGTACTATAAGCGTCTGCCAGTGTTCTTAGCTAGGTTTTGTGTCGAGGTACTCCGATAAATATCGAAAATCGATAATCGAAAAAATAGGGTTATAGAAGGTGTGGTCCGAATTTAATCAAATTTTATACACTCATAGACAAAGACATAAGGAACGATATTCAGAAGTTTCAAGGTTGCAGTTCTTACAATAGTGCAGAAAATCGATAACATGTATGAAAGGCAAAATGTTTGTGAGTGTGTCTGTTTAACTGCTTGTATGTCTCTATTTTTTTTTTCAGCCCTTTTATTTTAGTTTTTGCTTCTGGTTTGGCTCTAAGTAGGTATAATTCTAGTTCTTAGTCTTAGCCATGATACCATTTACTCAGAGGACTTATTTAGCCTTCAAAATTCAGTTTACGACGAAAGAAATTTATTTGATATCGATACGAGGAAATCAAAATTTGACTTACATCCATTCATTTTTCTTTCAGTCTACGGTTTCGCTTTAACTGGAAATAACTATTGCTATTTAGTCATTCGTGCCAACGTCCAAAGAGTCTGAGCTCCAGGACTATGGATTAGTTTTAAAGCTTTCATTACACCCAGGCAATGCCGGGTTATACTACTAGTATGTATATATGCGTGTGTTTACTTACAATGCTATAAAAAAGCGATGCCTCATTTTCAAATCCATTTTATAAATAAAAAACTTTTATTTAAGTTTTAATTCCAATCATTAAATCTAATATTTCTAATATTCCTCTTCTTCTATATGCCATGTCCAAGGCGATCATGGCCTTCCATGTCTCCCTATCCCCGGTGGCTCTTAGCACGCTTTTTCCTGTTATCCCACCTAACTCACGCTCTGCTATACACCTACTCAGGCTCTATTCAAGTATATTACACGCTGCTTTCCCCTGTCTCTTTTTCCCCTCTATCTGACCTGTGGATATCAGATTCTCCAAGCCTTCCTTCCTCATTACATGTCCCAAGAACTTCAAGGTATTTATAAGCTTCTTCTAGCTTTAATTCTTTTATTGTTACAGCAGGGGCTAAGATAATTGAGGATGTTTGTTGTAGCGATCCAAGTAAAACTGTAGCTTTAGCACATTTATTCATATTGAATTTCATTCCAGTGTCTTCGCTGAAGCATTTTACAGTTTGCAGAAGACTTTACAGCACGTTATCATTCTTAGCATACAACTTTAAGTCATCCTGTATTTAAGAATTGTGGTCAACCCTCGGACCCATCCAACTATCGTCCTATCAGTCTTCTACCGATATTCGGGAAAGTATTCGAGGCCATAATCAATGCTGAAATAGTTCAACATCTTACTTCCCACAAACTCTTCTCTGACAGGCAATATGGCTTCCGCTTTGCCAGGTCCACGGCCGACTTGCTAACAACCGTAACGGAGTACATGCTCCAGGCCCTTGATGAGTCTGATGAGGCTCGCGCGGTTGCTCTGGACATCTCCAAGGCTTTTGACAGGGTTTGGCACTCTGGCCTCCTATGCAAGCTACGGGGTTACGGTATTACCGGTCGCCTGCTTGACCTAATCCAATCTTTTTTAAATAACCGCAAATGAAGGTTGTTTGAATGGGCATGCCTCTTCATCCTACAGCACGAATGCTGGTGTCCCACAGGGCTCTATCCTGGGCCCGACGCTCTTCTTGATTTTCATCAACGACCTCCCAGATGAGATCAGTTCCCAAGTAGGCATCTACGCAGATGACACCAGAATATACTTCCGCACCAGTAAGAAACCTGTCGTGGCGGACAGACATAATCTCGCTGTTGACTTTGAACGGGATCTACACTCTGTGGTGAATTGGGGCAAGAAGTGGCTTGTCAACTTCAATGCGTCTAAGACCAAGCTGTTGTCTATCAACCATCACAGGCAACCTCTCCTGCCTCCCATAAGCATGGACCAAGCGATTCTCCCTGAGGGCAACACACTACGCTTCCTCGGCCTTACCCTCTCCTCAGACCTCAAATGGAACCATTATATTGAATCCATAGCAAAATCTACTGCTAAGAAGATTGGGTCACTATGTCGATCCAGGATGTTTTTTCCGCCTGAATCCATCCTGCATATATACAAGTTAACCATCCGTCCGTGCATGGAGTACTGCTGCCATTTATGGTCAGGTGCCCCTGCCGCTCTCCTCAGTGTTCTCGACAGGCGCCAAAGGAGAGTCTGTAATGTGATAGGTACTGATCTGGCGGCTCGACTGCAGCCACTTCCCCACCGTCGAAATGTGATCTCCCTTTGTCTGTTCTATAAATACTTTCATGGCTTCTGCTCGGACGAACTTAAGTCACTGGTGCCTCCTCAACAGGTGTTTACTCGAGCAACCAGACTGGCAACTGGGTCCCAACCATTCACAGTCAGGTTAGCCGAATGCAGACGACAATTCTACTCCTGCAGCTTCTTCTCTCGCATTTCCCGCCTGTGGAACTCGCTCCCATATTCTTGCTTTCCTGATGGCTACAACCTCCAGAAATTTAAATGCAATGTCAATACTCATATATTAACCACTGTACTCTAGCTCTCTCCCCACCCCCGTATATCCTTCCCTTTCTCTCCACCTATGTATCTGCCATTGCACCTGCATTCTCAGCTTTCTATTGCTCCTTTCTAACTAGTTTGTACTCCTCACTCTTTTATAATTAATCTTTTTACTGTTATGTAGCCCCCCGCTCATTAGTGGTATTTCTGCCTTGCTCGGGGTAAAATGATTAAAAAAAAATCCATGTAAAATAGATGACCTATTTTCTTTTGGGCTATTTTATAACCACATTCTGTCATGTTAAGTTGACTGGTTAGTGCTATAAATGATATGCAGAATAGTAAGGGAGACAATGAGTCACCTTGAAATATACCTCTTTTGATGTTTATTTTACCAGACTTATAGGTTCCATTTATATGATTGAGGTAAAGGGTAGTTTTCCATATAGACATGCATCGTTTGACGAAATTGATGATGACGGGTGATATCTTCCATATATTTAAAGTATTATTATTATTATTATTATTATTATTATTATTATTATTATAGCGTACTGTAACTAATTAGATATAATGTTTCGGTGTTAAAACACCATCATCAGGCAGTAAAATGTGATTAAGCTATCTGGTAATATATATAAATAAGGAGATATGAAAGAATAAAATAAAAAAAATAAAAAAATATAAGCATAAGAATAAAGATGTCATCCAATGAGATTAATCAAGTGGGGTGAGAGGTTATAATTTCTAAAAGCATGGTGTGTGTACGACTCATAGATAGTAGTGTTTCAATTTTTTGCCACAGAAAGCCAGACATATCAAAAATTTTTAAATGGAAAAAAGAGAAAGAGAGAAAAGAGAAAATAAGAAAAAGGAAAAAAGAAAAAAGAAGAAAGTAAAAAAGAAGAGAGAAGAAACAAGAGACAAGACAAAGAAAAGGGAAAGACTAGCAAAGAAAAATCGAAAAGTTAGAAAAAGTAAAATAAAATAAAATGAATTAAATATAAAATAAATCAAATAAAAACCAACATAAGGGATCAGAATAATGTCAAAAAATTAAAATTAAAATTAAAATATAAATAAAAATAAATTTTAAGGGGATTTGTTCGTAAGTACAAATAACATAAAATAATTGTAATTATAAATTACCAGTTAATTAAGCTAAATATTTTTAAGGTATAAAAAGAGCAAATAGTGACATTTTGAGATAAAATTGAGATAGTTTTAGAAATATGGAAAATGGAAGAGTATGGAAAAAAGATTATGGAAAATTCTTTGGTGGCAAAAATAATTACCATATATTTATGCTCTACTTTTGTACTGAGCACATTTTAAAAATAAATATCTTACTGTAACTTCAATTAGTAACCATCAGTATATATATATATATATATATATATATATATATATATATATACACACACACACACACACACATATATATATATATATATATATATATATATATATCGTCATCCGCAGACAGATCTGTTTCGCTGTATCACAGCTCATCAGTACGGTTAGACTCCGATTGCTTTTTAACCCAGGATTGAAACCCGACCGAAATAGCGTCAGTCAGCGACTCTACCCTGGGCTATGGACGTTCGGTAGAAGAAGGCAGACTTTTTAGCGCATATCATTATACGCGCCCAATAGCTAGAGCGCTCTAATTCATTTTCACTGAATGAGCGATGCGTACATGCCAGAGTAGCTACTGGTTATCAAAGTCTACTATTTCCCCAGAGTGCTCAATCAGAGTGTGAGAGCGTAAATATTGTCATCCGCAGACAGATCTGTTTCGCTGTATCACAGCTCATCAGTACGGTTAAACTCCGATTGCTATATATATATATATATATATATATATATGTGTGTGTGTGTGTGTGTGTGTGTGTGTGTGTGTGTGTGTGTGTTAATAAATATACCTATCATTCTACGTCTATGGCACAACTCAGACTTTCATGCATTACGCAATCATCAGCTTCATAATTCAAACTGCCAGTTTAATAGATTTAAATTTAAATTCAAATATTATAGAATTGAGTTACTGCTTTTATTAATAACAGGATTAAAAACTTAAATATTCTGATGACTGCATAACGCATGAAGCTCCGAGTCATGGCATAGACGTAGGATAATATGTATATTTATGAATATATGTATATAGTACAGCTCTGTTCATACATTGAGCACTGTTTTATTAACACCTGAAGATATATATATATATATATATATATATATATATATATATATATATATATATATATTATAATCGAAAGAATTATACTGCTACTGTTGTGCAGGGGGTTACGTAGGAGGAACGTTGTAAGAAGAAGTGACAGAATACAGGGTGTGTCAGGAAGCGGGTAGGAGAGGGATGAGAATATTGAAGAAATGAGATGAGAGAGAGGATGTAAGTTAGTGAGACAGGAGATGACTATTGACTTTACATTTACATTCTTGGAAATTGTAACTGTAGGGGAAGCAAGTAAACGGAAGGGAATTCCAAACATATTTATTCAGAATTCAGTTGATTGCCCAACTTTTTCCAGCGTTTTTTCGCACGCATAACAGGAACTATGAGAAGTTACCCATAATATTTCTAGAACAAGAAAATAAAACTGTTACGCGTCCGAAAGAACAGGAACCGTCATGCTCATGAAAATCGCTAGAAAATCAATCAATATAAAACCTCTGAAGGTACCAAAATATTAAAAACCAAGGTTGCGTAATTGGCTGAATTCAGAATCAAAATATGTAAAAGTTCTATTATATATGTATTGAGCACATTTTAATATAACTGTGTACTGGTCTATTTAATTCTGACCAATAACTTGTTAATAACTATATATATATATTACACTCATATAACCCCAAGCAAGGCATTTTACTGCCACTGTTATGCTGGAGGTTACATAGGAGGAAAGTTATGAGAAAGAGTGACAGGTTATAGTGAGTGTCAGGAAGTGGGTAAGAGAAGGATGAGAATACTGATGAGAGTGGAGTGGACTGAGAAAGGAGCATGAGAAAGAGGATGCAGGTTAGTGAGATAGGAGATGACTATTGACTTTACATTTAAATTCTTGGAGATTGTAGGTTTCGGTGAAGCAAGTAAACGGAAGGAAATTATATCTATCTATCTATCTATCTATCATTTTTTTATAATTATATTGCCCCAAGCAAGGCATTTTACTGCCACTGTTGTGCAGGGGGTTTAATTAAGGAGTTAAGTTATGAGAAAGAGTGACAGCTTTCAGGGGGTGTCAAGAAGAGGGTAGTAGAAGGATGAGAATACTTATCAGAGTGGACTGGACGGGGAAAGAAGCATGGGAGAGAGGATGCAGGTTAGTGAGATAGGAGATGACTATTGACTTTACATTTAAATTCTTGGAGGTTGTAGGTTTCAGGGAAGCAAGTAAACACAAGGGAATTTTTTTATACTCATATCGCCCAAAGCAAGGCATTTTACTGGCACTGTTGTGCAGGAGCTTACATAGGAGGAAAGTTATGACAAAGAGTGACAGGTTATAGTGAGGAATAGAAAGGTATATATATATATTGTAATGGTTGTTACAATGGTTTATAAATTCATAGTATCACTGCACAAACACTTTCACGTTTCGAAGCTGCTATGTGCGCTTCTCCTCGGGTGATAAGTTGAAATGAAAATTAAATGGTGAAAACGGTTTATGGGGATATGATGTTTAAGTGAATGTGGGGTGGGAGCTGATTTAGTTGGCCGTATTGTTGCCTTAGAGATATAGCTTTGGGTTAGGAGAGGTAGCTTAGTTTAAGACAGGTTCCTTATTTATTTTGTCTGAGTAGTTCTTATATTGGGATTTATGGGGTTTTTTTTTTCAAGGAAGGGTATTGTTTTATTGTTTTCACCATTTAATTTTCATTTCAACTTATCACCCGATGAGAAGCGCACATAGCAGCTTCGAAACGCGAAAATCTTTGTGTAGTGATGCTATGAATTTATAAACCATTGTAACAACCATTACAATATAATGCTCTACGTTGTATCGAGCACTCATTATAAAAGTAAATGCATGAACAGTAGGTAAAAAAAACCTACGAGTTCTATAACCTTGTTACAATATATATATATATATATATATATATATATATATATATATATATATTTGTGTGTGTGTGTGTGTGTGAATCTGGGTGAGACAGACAGATAGATAGATAGATAGATAGATAGATAGATAGATAGATAGATAGATAGATAGATAGGCAGGCAGGCAGACAGACGACAGGCAGATGCCTTATCGCTTAAGGAAGAAAATATCAGTGCACAAGATTGTGTAGGTTCGCCATGAATATAATTATTCGAAAATCATGTTATCTGCCGTCGATAATTGTTGCAATCACTGTTTTCGATTCTTGTACAAGTCTTGACTAAATGTCCAAAAAAGAACAACATTTATTTTCTCCATCTTATCTTGTTAATGGCTAAGAGTATGACCGAAAGCGTTACAACCCAAACGTTTCGACAATACTTAGACTAATTGAATGCGTACATGCATTCTTCGCTTTTCTAGGCAAACAAGAAAAAGTTACCCAGAAATTAAAATGTCCATTTCATGTTTATGGCTTTTAATCAAATTTCTTATCCGCCCACTCGTTCCATTTTCACACACTTTCTTCTTATTATTTTTCTTTCTCTCTTTCTTCCTTTATCTTCAACGTGTCCTTTTCTTTCTTCGTTTCTCTCTTATTCTGCTTCTCTTTTTTCTCCTTCCCAACTACATCTTTTTTCGGTGTAGTTCTTGAATATTCCTCACTTTTTTTTCCCCATCCTAATCTGCCCCGACTCTGTATTGATTACGTGCGTTGTAGGACAGTTGATATCGGCACCAAACGAGAAATTAGAGAGCCCAGTTCGAATTCCAGTAGAATTCATTTTTTTCACTTACGCGCAAATAGTCTTAGGGAAAGTATTAATCCGTCTCTTCTCTCTCTATCTAGAGGATAAATAGCAAGAATGATTGGGTTCTTAAGCCTTGGTTGGCAATTAGTCTACCGCAGAATGTAATGGCAATCTACTGCAAGAAAAACTTCTGTCAGTCATGTCGTTTTTTCGAGACATGATCGCCAAAGCGAGTATGGCACTTAACTTAAATGACTGACATGAATGTAAGACAAAAATGCATCATTTGCCAGATTTATTTAATCCATACATTGAGACGATCGTAAGAAAACTAGAAAATTTATTCTGCATTGTTGACTTTATTCAAGATTTATTATTGGTGGATACATTCTTCACAACGCCAAATACGCAAATAGCAACGTGTTGATGGCAAAGGCAAGAAAACTGCAGGAATTCCTACATCAGAGCGTGAACAAAACAGGTCTCCCCAGGCGTCTATCGATAGTCATAAATTGTTTTTAATTTCCATTAACGACGTTCCCGATGGCATCAGCTCTCAATTTAGCATCTATGCTGAAGACACAACCGTTTACAACCGTTTGCTCGTAGTAAGGTTGATCAGATTGATATAGCCAACTCCGCGACTAATGTAAAAAAAGAGCTTGTTAACTGAGGCAAAGAATGGCATGTTAATTTTAATAACTAGCAGTATAGCCCGGCGTTGCTCGGGTGTAATGAAAGCTTTAAAATTAATCCATGGTCCTGGAGCTCAAACTCAGCCTAAAGAATATTTGTGTGAAGTTTGGTGATAATCGGATAAAAACTGTGGATTTGTATAAAGGACATACAGACAGATAAAGAGACACACACACAAACATCTTGCGTTTTATATATATATATAATCAATTTTCTGCACTATTGTAAGAACTGCGACCTTGAAACTTCTGAATATCATTTCTTATGTCTTTGTCTATGAATGTATCAAATTTGATTAAAATCGGACTACTTCTCTAACCCGATTTTTTCGATTATAGATTTTCGATATTTATCTGATATATATTTTTCTGAATTTGTGGATATGTGCAGTGGATATCGGATCGGAACGGGAAGTCGGGGTACCGACTTCGAATTCCAGTTGAATTTGTTACATTCATTTACGAACAAATACCCTTGAGAACGGTATAAATCCATCGCTTCTTCCTTTAGCTATGGGTTAAATAGCATGACAGATAGGGTTCTTTAGCCTAGTTTGGGAACCAGTCTACCGTAGAAAGTAATGACTACCTATTGCAGGAAGATTTTCTGCCTAAGCGTGTACCACATATTCCACTTAACTGAATGACAGCGATGTCTCACGAATCTACATTTAAGTTGGTGTGATATAAACATAATTTCTGTGACAACATTTTCCCACAAACCTCCGGCCTGTAGAACTCTCTTCCGACTCCATGCTTTCGAGCCAAATTTGTTTTTCAAAACTGTAAATGAAAACGTTATTGTCTTATAACTCTTCTCTTAAACTCATGATTATTATTCTATGTTCTCGTTCCTTAGTAATATTTCTGTTTTCTAATTCTTCCACACCCAATAACCCCTTATTTCTTAGAATAGAATATATATTTTTTCTAAGAAATAAGTTTGTAGATCAGTTTTCTTTTGCGTATATTTGTAAAATATTTTTTTGCTGAAATTCAGATGTATTGCTGGTATGTATTTTTTTTCCAAAGATGTATTACTGCCAATATTTTTTACCTTCAAAAATGTATTGCTGCCAATATTCTTTTCCTTCAAAAATGTAAAGCTGGCAATATTTTTTTCCTTCAAACATATATTGCTGGTAATATTTGATTCATTCAAAAATGTATTCTTAGAATTTTTACTATAAAAGTCAATTTTTATGCTTTCATAGTATTTTGACCACATTTTGGAGGTTAACTATTTGCCCATAGCTGGGACCCTAACAGGTGCTACCACCCCGGGTCAGCAATTAAGAGGTGATTCCATGCTTCTCAAAACCTCGTAATCAGAGGCGTTGTGCCAGATGCAGTTTATTTTCATATTCAGGATATGTAATCTTTGAAATTTCTACAAACTTACGTGAATGCAAAATGCACTTTGCAGGCCATTACTGGCGAGATAAACAAAAACTTGCATGTCATCTACTATGTTGGACACCTCGTCATGGTACTAAACTGGTCGGTTGCCGAGTAATATATATATATATATATATATATATATATATATATATATATATATATAGTCATCCGAAGACAGATCTGTTTCGCTGTATCACAGCTCATCAGTACGGTTAGACTCCGATTGCTTTTAACCCAGGATTAAAATCCGACCGAACTGGCGTCAGTCGGCGATTCTACTTCTGGGCTATGGGCGCTCGGTAGAAGAAGGCAGACTTTTTAGCGTGTATATTATCATTATACACGTCCAATAGCCAGAGTATTCTAATTCATTACTGAATGAGCGATGCATATATATATTCTTCTCCCAAATAAATACAACCTCATAAATACAAATAATTGAACAGCAATATGCACAATAACTTGTGATTATATGCATGCATGCATATTTCTCTTAAATATCTATTTCGTACCTTCTATATTACGGTTTATCAACCGTTTATAAGTTAATTAAGACCGAAATATATTTTTGGATTACACAAATAATTATTTCTTGCATGTATATTGCATTAACAATACTTGAGAATGACAATGATTATTTTTAGATAAAAGTCCTACTATTTAACCCAAACCCAAGAGACAAAATGATTTCATAACTTATTATTTGTGTGTAAGTAAATGTTACGAACCTGGATGGGGTTCGAACTCTGCACTCTAATTTCTCATTCCGAACCGCTATCCATTTCACCTCTAGCACTTGCACTTGGAGTTACAAATAAACGTTCGTTGCAGTAAACTTTAGAGTAAAGGTCCGTAGAAAAACGAAAATAATTGTTATACACCCTAATAACGTAAAAAAATTATGTTAAGGAAGATATTTCAGAAATAAAATATTCGAAGGAAAAAAAGTTTAAAGCTGAATAACAAGCATAGCTATCGTGTTAGCAAGACTGTGTTGCGTCAAACCAATTTCCAAGGGCATTTGGACGTAAGGGAATGGAATAAATCCGAATTTGAACTCGGCATTCTTATTTCGAATTCCAAGCCGCTGCTATCCATTTCACAAACCAATTTATTTATGAAGATACACTGTCAATATATACAGTCATATATTTTCTTCATCTCTCTGTTGAAAACCACAACCATCCTCATCGCCATTAGTAGTACGAATATATTACGTGATATGACAAGGAAAGAATATTAAAACGTTTTGAGTTTAAAAATGTGTTTTTTTTAACAGTATTTGTTTATTTCTACGATTATATTTTATATTTCAGACCGCCATCGGTCCTTCATCAGAAACAAATGATTTTAAAATTTGAATTAGTAAAGTATTTCGCGAGATTTCGCGAGAGCAAGGTATCCTAGAGACTATAGTGAACGTTGAAACGGAATAAAACCTTCGATAGTGTCGCATGCGTGAGAATTCACTGGCGCCACAAGAGAAAGTCATGACTAAATTAGAATCCTGGCGACAACAGTAAATGTGAGGCCAGTGGAGCAGTGGAAGTGACATTCGTCTTAACGACGTTTATCCCCGGCGGAAGTACACTGCTTCTCTTACGTTTGATCGTAAGACAACGAGCAAGAGAGTAAAGGTGAGCAGCCTATAGCACTCCTGAACCGGAATCCTGGCTAAAGTGAATACCAGTGTTTGATAACTTTAGTGTCAGTAACTTCATTGCGAATAAGATAGCATGAAGAGATTGGCTATAATATATTCTCAAACCTAGGCAAAGTGTCTACACTTTCGAGCCATACTATTTTCTATTGGGCGGTAGATACTTTCTCCGCAGATTGTGAAATTAGTCAATCCGATCAAATTTTCAAACCCTATATATATATATATATATATATATATATATATATATATATATATATATATATATATATACACTAGTGGACCCGTGCCGTTTAAAATGACGGCAACATATATACATTGATCTACTTCCTATTAAGTACCTTACATTTAGACATAGGAGAAAATAATCAAAACATCTGAGCATGACTGGATATATATATATATATATATATATATATATATATATATATATATATATATATATATTAGTTACCTTCACTAAATCGCTAAAAACAGCATAGTATGAATAAAATGGCCCCAAACTTAATAAAAATGAACTTTTTCCATCAAAATATTTATATTGTTATTAAGAGAAAAGATCAAAGTAATTTTTACTTATTTTAAAAAATTTTTTAATCCCTTCTAACACGATCGTAATTTTGGTAAAAGTTTCGTTTTGATTTGAGTTAGCGGGTAACCAAATCGTTACGATAGTTTACAATGGAAAACGCAATATTATATAGCTCAGTTTTTTTTTCAGTGACAAACACATTAATTTAAAAATTCCTGCAAAAATAGAATAATTGTCGGATTTTAATGAAACTTTCAGAACTTATTCGTAAATGAATGAAAGTAATTTTGAAATTATTATTTAAAAAAATCTTGGTAAAAATATATTTTTTACATCTGTTATTCCCTCTCCACGTAAATTCATAAAATTTTTAAAAAATTAAATTTTGTAGGCAACAATGGTTTTATTAGTTAAACGCAGGACTCACTAAGGAATGTAAATCATGTATTATTTTTTAAGACCATTTGGCCTTTTACCGAAAATCTGCTCCGAATAGTAAAATAAAAAATGCAATAAAAATATGACATTATTTTATTAGATAAGCTTTTAATTGATTTACTAAATAATATAAATATTAGATATTATAGTATGGAGAACAAATTTTTCGATTAATAATGAAATTTTAAAATAATTGTTTTCATTTTTGTTTTTTTAATTATAACAATTTATGAAATTTCAAAAATATTTTCAATATATTTTCAATTCTTGTGGACATTAGGCTGCCAGAATGCATAGTGAAAACTACATTTACTAATCGAAAATTGAAAAGTTTAGAACAAATCATTTAGCCATCGTATTTTTTAAATAAGTTTCAACTTTGTGTGTGTGTGTGTGTGTGTGTGTGTGTGTGTGTGTGTGTGTGTGTGTGTGTGTGTGTGTGTGTGCGCGCGCGCGTTTGAAGCTATTTTTTATGGTAATTTCTTTGTGTAAATTAAAAGGTAATTTGTTTCATGGTTACTTCCCTTCACCGGAAAAAATCTATAATTATGGCACTTGTGATCGCCAGACGCTTATCTTATTTCGATCTATCAACACATTTAATTACGGTGGATAGGTTAGAAAGGTCAACTCTGTGTTTAAAAATAGTTTTATTCCAAATTCCATGCGATAAATAAGTAATAGTTGTGTAAATCCGATTAACTTAACATTAAATTTGCTAATTTTCTAAAAATAATGTGTCACAGATGTATTTTTTATTTTTGCAAGAATTTTAAAACCGAAAATTAAATTTTGTTCACAAATCTGTCAATCGCTCAAAAATGGCCCAAAAATTTAAAAATTATAAAAAATCTCAAAATTTTAGATTCCAATCAATATAATTTCTGTTTTTTAAAATACACCAGAGTATTTGCTTACTGGAAAGAGTAAATTTAATCATTTAGCTTTCAATTAAAAATAAAATAATAGTTTTAAGAAAACATTTTTATTTTCAAAACTTCAATTTAATTTTTAGATATCGAAAATGAGTGGAAGTACTTAATATATATGCAAATAAGAGAGAATAAGAAGTTTTTCCAGGATTCATTATCGGCAGCCACAATCCTAACAACATATGAAATGCAGGTGGCACAGTGTTGATGACAGATACATAGAGTCGAGCTTCTACAGAAAGTAATGAATGAAAGCGAAAAGAAAAGATTAAATATCAACTGCAAGAAGACAGAAACCATATTTAAATATTTGGGAAGTATTTTAATTCTTTTGGAAAGAAGGAAAATGCGATACCGATATCCCAAGAAGCAATCGGATAGCGAAATAACGCCTTCCAAAAGCTATGTAAAGTACGAGGATCATTCAATAAATAAGGTAAATCTTTCGGTATAAGAACTTCTAATACAGATAATAGCTTATTTTTTTCTCTTTTATTTCTTTTTCAAAGGGATTTAATTTTTCTTGCAGATTGAAAAAACTTTGAGAGTTTTGGAGGTTAACAAAACATGGCCGACCAAGAAGCATGCTCCAGGAATGAACAGAGGTCATATTATCATGTTTTTGGTTGCTAAAGGGTGCAAACCATTTGAAATTCATAGATGTCAACTGGGTATAGTGCCACATGTTTCAGCCAAAAAATGTCTCCAAGTGGGCTAAATTGTTTAAAGACGGACGGAGCAGTGTTGAGGATGAAGACAGACCTACAGAAGTGAGGTCTCCTGAGGTGATCGAATCAGTCAATAATCTCATTCAGTCTGACAAAAGGATGACAGTGAATGATATTGCAAGGAATTTAAGCCTACCTGTTGGGACAGCACAAAAAAGTGTCCATTATGATCTTGCCTACTCGAAGGTCAGCTGCAAGGCCTCAAACAGCAGCCCAAACGTTGCAGACCATCAACGAGCTGGGTTGGGAACTGCTCCCTCACCCCCGTACAGCCCAGACCTTGCCCTTTCAGACTTTCACTTGTTTGGTCCCTTGAAAGCGTTCACGAGAGGCAAGAAGTTTGAAAGTGTCGATGAAGTCAAAAGTGCTGTGAGTGATTGGTTGAGACATCAGTCCAAGGATTTTTACGCTGAGGGAATACGGAAGCAGATGGGAAAAGTGTGCGACACTGCTGGGAGACTACGTTGAAAAAAAATAAGCTTCTATCTGTATTAGAATTCCTTATATCGAAAAATTCACCTTATTTATTGAATGACTCTCATATTTAAAAAGTCGTTAGAAATAAAGAAAAAATACTGAACTGTCAGGTAATATCATTCAATCTATATTGCCGTGAGTACTGAACTATCATCCCTAGATGAAGAAGAGACTTGAAACAACAGGGTCGTGATTCTACAGGAGGATGTTGAGAATACTATAGACTGAAGATATGACAAAGTTTTTAAAAAAATGGTTACAAAAAGGATACTAAGAGAGAGTTGAAACTTATAGGGCAACATAATGAGGAAAGAAGGCTTGGAAAATATGATACTCACAGGACAGTTTGAAGAACTGAGAGACAGAGAAAAACAACGCGTAACCTACCAAGCGAGGTTTCGTAAATAGCGGTGCTATTGAAATAACAAAATGACCAAATTTATTCAGTTCTACAAAAGACAGAAAGTTGTGGAGAGTCATGATCGTCAATAGATTATTGAAATATAGAAGAAGAAGATTGTCCACTCTTCTGTTTTTAAGACATTGGGCATTAAAGATTTAATAATTGATTAAGAAAATTTTGCCTTGGGTTCCATCTACGAATAAGTGAAATTTTGATTTTTCAGTTCACGAATTGTGAGTTCCTCGCGGTCGGTAATTCGCTGGTGATCTGGTCTTGTTGCCCATGAAAAATTTCCTGAAAACATGTCATCCTGATCCACTTTCGAAACTCCGTATTTACCTGTATATTTTTAAGCAAATCACCCCAAAGAAGGCGATAATACGGCAAAGACGCTAGTGGGAGTGAAAGAGAACGAGAAAAAAAATCGGAAACCCAATCTTAATCAGAAAAATGGGATAAAACTACTTCTGTTCAGTTTGAAGAGTTTGTTGTCAAATTTCATTCTTTAAAAGGTTAAAAAATGCTTGAGAAACCATTTACAATTTGGTTTGTATGGTAAATAACATCAAAAATTCATGTCCCCAATCAGTCTTTTCTCGGTCGTGCTAATAACTGAAAGATACTGTCTAGATCGACAACCTTTTGGAGAATGAGGGCCAGAAAGCTATGTCGAGTCATGAAGGAGGGCCAAACAGCTATGGGTCTAGTGTCATGGAGGATAAAAATATAAAATGCATAAAAATTGATTTTATATACAATTTTGAAATGATTTGAAAATTATTTTCGATAATTTTAGCCTTGGAAAAAATTTTTTTCTTGTTTTTATTTACATAAAAAAGAAACTCATACGGAAGCGAAAAATTTTTTTCTCGGTATTTCTCAAATAATAAAAACAGATTTCTAAAGCATGAAAAAGAGAAAATATCTGATCGGAAGTTTGCTAAAAAATATTACATCTTAAAAATAAATGTTTCATAAATCAGTATTGAAAACAAATTCCATTAAAATCGGTTGAAAACACTATTTTATATTCATTTAAAAGTGCCCGCTCACGAAAGCAATTTCTAAATTTCGACGAAATATATTCAGACTATCAACTGTCACTTTGATTTGGTTTACCTATATTTATATCGTGTCTAGAGTAAGGTAGCGGGCCGGACAAGATTCACTCGAGGGCCGGATGTGACCCGCGGGCCGGAAGTTGCCGTCCGCTGGTCTAGATATATCAAAATCTGACATTTTATTTTAAAAAGTGTAATTAAACTACAAATGCTTTTTGACATAACATACAGCATTCAATTATGACATTTTTCCTTTTCATGTCTTCCGATTACAAATTCCAGTAACGAGAAAAAAAAAACAATAGTAATAGTGGCTTTGAAGACATTTAAATGAATATGTGTAGAGGGAACAATTTTTTTTGATGATATTAAAAACTGCTATTTTGTGTAGTTGTGGATTTATAAGATTTGATTTCTAATACCCATTCGGCTCGTTATATTTACTTACGCGCAAATAACCTTGAGAAAGGTAATAACCCACCTCTTCTCTCCATAGATATGGGTTAATTAGTAAGACTTGTATAATTAAAACCATGATCATTATTTTAAAATCCTACAATCTAAAACACGTTTCTGGCTTTAAATAACCTGTAAAGTGTTGCTAAGCCGTCAAAAACGAATTTGTCAATAAATCTTTGTTTTAATATATTTACACATATTATGTAAATATATACTTTAAAATGTCCGGTTTAGAGTCATAATGTATTAATTAAATGCTTTAGAATTTCATCCTACTTTCATAAATTGTTCTCTTTTGGGAGGATTACAGAATGAACGTGTTTAAGAACAATATATTAAAATGTATATTTTTTTAATCAATTCACCCCAAGCAAGGCGATAACGCTACTCAGATGCAAGAGGATACTGAAAGAGAAAGAGAAGGAAACGATTTTAGAAGTAACTAGAAACCAAAGAATAGTATACATTTCAGAGTTTGGATGGAGATGTTAGATGTCTGGAGTTGAAGTATACTTTAGAAAGGACCCGAAACCCAATCTTAAACAGGAAACAATGTATAAACCGCTACTCCTGTTCAGAAGACGAAAAAGAGTGTAAACAGGACGATAGGCTAACCTATCTACTCCTATTAAAGAGATAAAAATAAATAGTAAATAAAATTTAAGAGTTTAAGCGGAAATATTAAGAGTATAGAGTTTAAGTAGAATGTAGAAAGGGACTGGAAACCCAATCTTAAACTTTTCAAAAGATTACAAAATAATAGTATAGTCTAATACAATTTTGTTACAGAATGTGTAGGTTGGCCTAAGTTGGCAAACTGAGTTGGTTGTAGAATGTTCAAACAAACAAAATTAAATATGTCGGCTGTTAAAGCCATTTCGTTAATCTTCGGGGTTTTTCCGTAACATTGTATGTTTACATTTATTGACATTACGATACATTTCAGAGCACAGATGGTTATTTACGTGGAGTCGAAAATTGTGTTATATAAGGCTTGATTTGGCTTTGATTAGACTGTCGAACCATTCGTGGTTGAGTAATCTATGACGCACCAGATCAATTGGTGGCTTCTCCTATGTTGATAGGGGTCGCAGATTCAAATCATTTTCGTAACAAAATCTATCGTAAATAATCAAGCCTGTAGAAATAAATATATTTTTGATTAAAAACAGAATATCTACTCAAATACGAGTATCGATTAAAAATAATGTTCAAACAAATAAATTATATATATATATATATATATATATATATATATATATATATATATATATATATATATACTAAGCGTATAGCCCAGCGTTGCTCGGGTGTAATGAAAGCTTTAAAACTAATCCATGGTCCTGGAGCTCAGACTCTTTGGACGTTGGCACGAAAGACTAAAAAGCAATACTTCTTTCCAGTCAAAGCGAAACAGTAGATTGAAAGAAAAATGAATGGATGTAAGTCAAATTTTGATTTCCGGAACCGATGTCAAATAAGTTTTCTGTCGCAAACTGAATTTTGAAGGCTAAATAAGTCCACTGAGTAAACGGTATCATGGTTGAGACTAAGAAGTATAATTATACCTACTTAGAGCAAAACCTGAAGCAAAACCCAAAATAAAAGGGCTGAAATCCTGATCTTGATCAGACGTGATCGGATATCGGGGTATCGATTTCCGATATTGGAGGAGAGGAATCAGAAAAAATAAGTAGCTCATGGCCTGAACGGAAGCCTAAAGAATATTTGTGTGACGTTTGGTGAGAATCGAATAAAAGTTGTGGATTTGTATAAAGGACATACAGACAGACAGTCAATAACACACACACACACACACACACACCTTGCCTTATATATATATATATATATATATATATATATATATATATATATATATATATATAGCTAGCTAGCTAGCTATATAGATAGATAGATATACACACACAATGGTCTTTACTATTATAGAGAATATTACACAACCGGACTGGCAAAGTTGAAGCAGTGCGTTTTATGCTCCTTCATATTTATCGTTATAATTGTAGTATTTTTTTTTAATCGTTTCATCCCAAGCAAGGCATTCCACTACTACTATTGCGCTTGGGGCTACATAGGGGAAGGTAAATAGAAAGAGTGGTTAGATATAGGAAATGTCAGAAGTGGGGGGGTGATAGGTAGTTGGGAGGATGGGAAGAGTGTTTGAAAGAATGGAAGCGAGTTATTGTGTTAGGAGGTGTCTATTGACCTTACATTTAAACTCCTGGAGATTGTAGCCGTCGGGGAAGCAGTCATGTGGAAGGGAATTCCACAGTTTGGAAGTACGACAAAAGAAACTGTTGGAGTAGAAGTTTCGGTTGCATTTTATCGGTTTCACTGTAAAAGGATGGGATCTAGTTGCTAATCTAGTATCTCGTGCAAATTCGAACTTAGGGGGCACCAGTGATCTAAGTTCATCGGAGCAGAAGCCATGGAAGTATTTATAGAAGAGACACAGGGAAGCCACGTCGCGCCGATGAGAGAGAGACTGCAGGCGGTCTGCCAAGTCAGCATCGATCACATTACAGACCCTCCGCTGTGCCTTGTCGAGATCGTACAGACATTTGTAGATAAGTGTGATAAATAATAGAGAATAACTAGAGAATTAAAGGGATGAAAAAAAAATCCTGTTGTCACAAAGGACAAGGTGAGCTGTACTACGACTACTAGTACGCGGAAAGAAATACAAAACATAACAACCATTTGGCGTCCATTCACAAATTCAAACCAAAAGGAATGTCTTCAATTGACTGCTCAAACTTTAGTGGCTTTGCGGTCATTTAGATGCTATTCATTTTTCTAATTTAAAAATCCTTCTTCTTCTTCTATGTGCCCTGTCCCTTCAGGACGCGTGCGATCATGGTTCTCCACGTCTCCCAATCCCTTGCGGCTCTTAGTATGTTTGCTCCTGTTACTCCTGGCAGCCCTCATTCCGTCATCCACCTGATCAGGCCCTGCAAATATGTTATCCGCTGCTTTCCTCTGTCTCTCCTTCCTTCTATCTGGCCAGGCAGTATCAGGTACTCCAGCCCCTCCTTCCTCATTGCGTGTCCTAGGGACTTCAGTTGTCTCTTCCTGATGCTCAGTATTAATTTCCTTTTTGTTGCCATTCTTTCCAACACCTCGTCGTTGCTTGTATGCTCAGTCCACGATATCCTTCTGTAGAACCACATTTCCGCTGCTTCAAGTTTTGTCCTCATTTTCGATGATATTGTCCAGCATTCACTGCCGTATTGAAGAACTGACATCACGTAGCAGGCCAGCACTCTTTTCTTTGTTTCTAGTGAAATTTTCCTATCATCGTTATTAAAGCCTTATGTTCATATCTTTTCATTATTATATTTCACTCTCTTATATATATTTTACAAAACTGTTCTGATTTTAATACAAATTTAGATTAAAATTGGTTTGAAAACAGTAACTGATTAGCATTTACCGTATAATTATATCGATGGAAATCACCTACCAGATGTATCGGTGGTGAAAGTGACTCAGAATTAAAAAAATTGAGAGGCTCGAATTTCATTCAAGTTCGTTACATTCACTTACACAGAAATACTCTTTGGACTGATATGAATATATTTCTTCGTCCCAGCTATAGATTAAATACTAAAACTTTTAGCTGGTAAAGTCATCACTATTTACAAAACTTTTATTCCACCACCGCTACCTCCCAAAATATTCTTACAATCTAAAATATATATTTATATTTAAATAACCCAGAAAGGTTTAAGAAAACTTAATCACCCATAAAAGTAAATAATAATAATAATAATAATAATAATAATAATAAAAACCAGAAGGAGAAGACTTGTCTATTAATTGATATGGCTTGTCCAGCGGATTGTAACATAGCAATCAAGGAATTTGAATAACTGTCAAAATATAAAGACCTGGAAATTGAAATAGAAAAAATGTGGAAATTGAAAACAAGAGTTGTGCCAATGATAGTAGGTGCACTTGGAATGATAAAAAATGGAACAAAACAACACATTGAAAGAATCCCTGGAAACCCCAGCTTAAGAGATATACAAAAAATTGTCTTATTAAGTACAGCCCACACACTAAGGAAAACTTTATCTATGTAATGCTGGGGATGATAGGGAAGATAGAAAAACATGAAATGGAGTCATAACAATACGCCACTACCTGCCTTAGGTCTCCCCGCAGACTTGGTTGGTAGTGAGACCAAAGCAGAAATTGTAATATGATGAAAAATTACATAATAATAATAATAATAATAATAATAATAATAATAATAATAATAATAAATGTTCTGTACTTGTCCCAAATAAATATAAAATTCGTCACGATAGAATGGGGTAATATTTGCATTGGACAATGTGCAAACACTATGGAAAATCTGTAAAAAAAAAATACTGGTATGAACATCACCCAGCACCGGTTACAGAAATAGAAGATGTCACCATTCTATGGGATTACACCATCTACACAGACAGAAAAATTGAAGCAAATAGGCCGGACATTATTGTTAAAAACCAGAAAGAGAAAACTTGTCTATTAATTGATATGGCTTGTCCAGCGGATTGTAACCTAGCAACCAAGGAATTCGAAAAACTGTCAAAATATAAAGGCCTGGAAATTGAAATAGAAAAAAATGTGGAAATTGAAAACAAGAGTTGTGCTAGTGATAGTAGGTGCACTTAGAATGATAAAAAATGAAACAAAACAACACATGAAAGAATCTCCGGAAACCCCAGCTTAAGAGATATACAAAAAATTGACTTGTTAAGTACAGCCCGCACACTAAAGAGAACTTTGTCTATGTAACGCTAGGGATGATAGGGAAGACAGAAAAAACATGAAATGGAGTCATAACAACACGCCACGACCTGCCTTAAGTCTTCCTGCAGACTTGGTTGGTAGTGCGACCATAGCAGAAATCGAAAGATAATGAAAATGACATAAAAATAATAATACTAATACTAATAATAATACTAATAATAACTAACAAATCAATCACCCTCTAACCTACCTACTGTTATTCCAGACACTCATCCACGTTTAGTCTATTTTCCATATTTTTTTAATCTGTCCGTTCATACTGATTTGTCTATTTTTCAAATGTCCTGTTTCTTTCTTTCTTGTTCCGAAAACAAATTAATTTTGAATGAATTTTGAAAGCTACTTTTTATTCCAACCAGTCTGTTTATTACAAACTTGTCCATTTATTCAAACAGCCTTAACCCACTGACTTTTTTGTCTGGAAAACAAATTTGAAAGAATTTTCCCACCTACTCTTTCATTCCAACCTGTTCGCTTATTCTAACCTCCTTACTATCTTTTTTGTTGTTCTGAAAACAAATTAATTTATTTCAACATACTTTTCTCTTCCAAATTTAAGAGCATTTTCTCTATACAATATTTTTAAAAAATCGCTTAACAGAAGAAATATTTTGAAAGCGAATTATCTACAGCCGTGAAACTTTTGACAGGTTTGTATTTGATTGTCAAGAAAAAGTTTATATATTTTTTAAATTTTCATATATTTTGTATTCCTTTTTTTTTTTTTTTTTTGGTGTCTTTATAATTTGCTAAACGTGTCTTTCTTATTAATATTAATTCATTTATCTTTTGACATCCACTTCTTCCTTATTTCTTTCTTTCAATTTATCCCCTTCATTTTTTCTGCCAATTGTCTACATTTTTTCCTTTTGAGTTTTCCTCTCCTTTACTTCTTTTTTTTTCTTTTTGTTTTGTAAGCGTAGAAGTTTCTCATTTCTATAAACGTTATTTTTAGTGGACACACATCTTTCACGCACCAACCCTATTTTGTATTTATTTTATGACGCAGTGAAATTAATAACAACCGTTCAAAATTAACAAGTTCTACTAAATGAAAGTTATGCTTCCGATAGGAATCTAACCACCGTTCTTTTTGTTCCATCAGAAAAACAACATTTTTTTAGTCTAAGCGTCCAACCAGCTCGGCCACAGACAACCGTATGGCGGTTTAACGTTGGAATTACCTTAAGAAGTGTCAGTTCTCTCGTTGGAACTTGTACGAATTTTTGTATCAGCTAGCTTCAGTTATAATAAAATTAAGAAAAAGATCCCTGCCAAAAAACTCGAACACATGTACCCACTAAATACGAAATAAAGTCGGACAAAAAATCGTTTAAAAAATTGCTGCTGTTTACGTTTCGGGTACGAAACTGAAGCTAGCATATATCAGGTAGCTTTATTTCGTAGAAAATGAACGATAACAGCTTTAAGTATGAATTCCAGTCATTATTTAAAGAAGTAAAAGAGTACAAATGAAAAGATTTAAAACTGACAAGGATTTCACAGAAGCAGACATTAAACATAAGTTAGCGTTATCGCCTGCTGTAAATTCCATTTTTTCTTTTTCTTTTTTATTAAGAACACATGGTTCACTGGATATAAACGTTGGTTAGTTCTAGTGACTTGACCAAAAAAGTTGTGAGTGTAATACCAGGCTACAGTAGTGGTGAACAAGTAATTTAGAGAGTCAAGTTAGAGGGACATAACTCATGACTACCTAAAGCGGATTCGAACAAGGAATGATAATGATATACACCAGTGATCGTAATAAAGCAATTAGTTCGAAATTCCGAGCACCTGAAGAAGGCCGGAGCGTACAACGGCCGAAACGTCGTACACATGAAAACCAAGATGAGGACAATAGCCCGAATAATGTAAATAGTGTCTCTTTTTCGCATTGAAAATCAACCGTCTTTCTGATATGTCTTTTCATTGTTTTTTTTTTTTTGCTCACGATGAAAGATGAATAAATATTACCCTCCATTATGACATCGACGTTTGCTGACCGAACAGTGGGCGTAAACCGTGGATGGTGGTGGGTCTATTATAAGCTGGAAACAATATTTTATTTCAGAACTACTGAAAATGTCTCGCCAGTGATAGTGACTATGCGGAAAAACTGTAACTGAAGACATTTTTTTCTATTCAACGACGCTATTCTATCTTGCATAGTGTCCACGAAAATAAATAGGCAGCATTGCTTGTTCTGGCGATGCCAGGTGTCAGTGCCAATTGTAATTACAATAAGAGATTCTTCTAAGATGATTACAAAACCGAGTGGTGGAAACACTGACTCCGTAAAAGAGTGCAACAAAAATAAACTTGAAAATATATTTAAAGCCTAATTATAATACAAAAACTAACTAATATATATATATATATATATGTGTGTGTGTGTGTGTGTGTGTGTGTGTATATATATATATATATATATGTATATACTGTTAAATATAAAAGACAATATAAGAGACATTTGTATAATTTTTTATTAAGTTGGTTTCGGCTCACATGAGCCATCTTCAGAGAGGATATAAGGACGTTAACATAAAAACATCCACCATCAGCGACGGTTTTATCTTGTGTTGACATAGAATGTTGCTAAGCAACGATAACAGTTACCCAAATATAGCAAACGCAGTTCGTGAATTGGTAATGCGGTTCTATGACGTCACAATAGCAAAGTTTTATGTCAACACAAGATAAAATCGTCGCTGATGGTGGATGTTTTTATGTTAACGTCCTTGTAAACTCTCTGAAGATGGCTCATGTGAGCCGAAAGCTTAGAACCAACTTAATAAAAAATTATCCAAATGTTGGAGAATTTTTGTCTTTATTTTCACCTGAAATTAAAGCCAAAATACGATGTTTAGAACGGCTCATGATTAAACATAATAGACATTCATTGTCTCTTATATTTGACAGTATATGTTTAGAAAATTATCTGCTGCCTCGATACACTATATATATATATATATATATATAAAGAACGAAGAAATTATTGCAACGTTCAAAACATTAATTTAAAACGGTGCTCAATATAAAAGTAGAGCCTTGAAAATATATTATTAATTATTACTTTAGAACATGTATAAACTACTACAAAATTGTACATTTTGTTTCGACATTGAACGAACAATGCCTCATCAGGTAGTTAATCATTATTAACTACCTGATGAGACATTCTTTTCAAGAGAATCAGCCAGATTTACTTTGAGACAGGAACAAATAGTCGTGTCGTCTGTATTAATACTCTTTTCATCACTCTTCTTATACGATTATCAGAAACAGCATGGGACCCAAGATAGAGTCTTAGGGGACACCCATGTTCGTGTGAAAGGAACTGAAAGCAACCCCGTTCAAATCCACCTTCGTTTGACAATTTTATGTATGTTATTTTCCGGTGTGGATAAACTAGAAATTAAACAAATGTATATATATGTATTAATCCTACTATTCCTTCCAGTTATGGGTTAAATAGCAGGACAGATTGGGTTCTATAGCCTTGGTCGGCAACCAGTCTATCGCAGAAAGCAATGGCAACCTACTGTGGGATAATATTCTGCCCAGTCAGTCATGTCTCTTTCGAGACATGATCGCCCAAGCGTGTATAACGTATGGCACTTAACTGACTGACTGGATATAATAGTTGGAAACATGATTAAGGCTTTTACTGTGCATAAAGTGGGGGATAAATTTTATATTATTATGAAGTAATAAACTGATCCCCCACTAATTACTACTTAAAAATATAATATATCTCTTCCTGCTCTAGCTATGAGTCAAATAACAGGACAGATTGGGTTCTATAGCCTTGGTCGGCAACCAGTCTACCGCAGAAAGCAATGGCAAACTACTGTGGGATAATATTCTGCCCAGTCAGTCATGTCTCTTTCGAGACATGATCGCCCAAGCGTGTATCACGTATGGCACTTAACTGACTGATATATATATAGAAATGTTTATATGTAAATATAAATGGAAACGTAAACAATAATTTGCTGATGCTACGTATTTAAAATTGGTTGAAAAAAAAAATTTTTTCTGCAATTTTGCATTTTGATAAGAATGAATGGTTCCTGTTAGTTTTTAAAACCAAAACATTTCGATTTAGAAATTGCAGGAACCAAAGAAAAAAAATATGGTGTGCTTGTTAGCAGAACAAAAGTGGTGAAGGGAGACGAAGTGGAAAAGGTTTTTAATCACCACTGTGTTCAAAAGTTCTGTTACATACTCATTTCCTTCCGAGTTCCATCTAGAGATCTACAGGCCAGAAATGGCATCATGACATTTTCCAGCGAAAAACGATAACATTGAAAATAAAACAACTTAAGAAAATACACATTTTACATTGTTGAGGATCTTCGTCGCCAATTTTTTTTTTTTTTGAAGTTGTTGTGGCGAAACTTTGCCGCAAAGTTGTAGTGACTGGTTTGTGCCGGAAGTAAGATACGGAAAACAAAAGCTAGGTTCAAAACAGTGTATTAATATAACAAGAACTTATGTACAAAGTAAGTGTTAGTAATAAGTAAATAGAAATTTAGTAAGTCCGAACGGTACAGTTACGCTGCTTATTGCTTGAATCGTAGCTGGTTTTTACTGCGTATTTAGTGGTATTTATTTGCCTTCCCACTTAAGACAAAATGTAGCACAAGGCCTTTTTTAATGTGGGTAATCCAGAACATATAGCCCAGGCAAAAATTGATGTCTGATTTTTCCCAGACGAGACTTCGGCGGAGCCTCGACTAGGTTATTACTCTCCTCCCAAAAGCAGAGAGTTCGACAATGCGCAAGACAGAACACAAATTGCGTTCTTAACTGCTTCCCGGAAGTCACGCAGGTAATTATATATAACAAAAGGAAGAGTCCATTCCTCGTAGAAGGGCACCATAACATACATAGAAAATGCCCTGTGTCAGGTGTGAGCTTTTCTTATGAAAATATTTTTTATATTTCTTTAAGGTTCGGGCTAACACTTCAATGAGTCTATCAAACCTATTATTATTATTTTTTCATATATGGATATATTTTAACTTCTGATTATCGCTGGATATTAAGTGTCAGCAAATGCCCAGCAGTCTCCCCGCATGATTACGCCGGATGGTCGATGGTTCTTCTTCTATGTGCCCTTTCCTTTCAAGACGTAGGCGATCATGGCTTTCCACGTCTCTCTATCTCTGGTGGCTCTTAGCACGCCTTCTCCTGTTACACTATGCAACCCTCGTTCCATCATCCACCTGATTAGGTCCTTCAAATATGTTATCCGCTGCTTTCTCCTGTCTCTTTTTCCCACTATCTGGCCTGTTAGTATCAGGTTCTCCAAGCCTTCTTTTCTCATTGCATGTCTCAGGAACTTCAGCTGTCTCTTCCTGATGCTCAGTATTAATTTCCTTTTCGTTTCCATCATTTCCAAAACCTCAACATTGCTTACATGCTCGATCCATGATATTCGCAGCATCCTTCTGTAGAACCACATTTCAGTTGCTTCAAGTTTTTCCTTCATCTTCGATGATATTGTCTAGCATTTACTGCCATATTGAAGAATTGACATCACATAGCAATCCAGTACTCTCTTCCTTGTTTCTAGCGAAATTGTCCTGTTTCTTAATACTTTACTCAACTTCTGGAATGCTTCATTTGCCATGCCAATTCGCCTTCGAATCTCTGTGTCACACTTTCTGTCTTCTGTTATAACACATCCGAGGTATTTAAATTTTTGTACCTGCTTGATTTTAGTATCCCCACCTGTATTTGGCAAATTGGGCAGCCCTTTTTATATTACCGACTAAATGAAAATCCGAAATCGAAGTTGCACTGGCCAAATTAAACAGAAGCAAAGCAGTAGGAATAGACGTTATTTTAACAGAGATGCTGGCAGCCTTAGACAACTTCGGCCTAGACAAAATTAAAAAAATAATAAATGAAATCTAAAACAACAGCGATATCCCGGAAGACCTAAGCAGAATAAGTAGATGAGCGGGTGGTGTAATGGATAGGTTCTGGGAATATGGAACTGGAGAGCTGAGTTCCAATTCCACTCGAGATCGGGTACGCTCAGAAAGTATGGACAAAAAGACCACAAAGAGAATGGCGGAAGTGATAGAAAAGTTAAAGGCTCCCAAAGAGCAGGTAACAGTTGAAGAAAGTGAATATGTTTTACCAGATGGTACAGTTCATCGTGTACGAAAAGTAATCAAACATTCTGTTTCTCACATTGAGCGACAACAGCGGCACGAGGGTCTTGTTGAGAAGGTTTTCGATGATGATGTGAAAATCCCAGGTTCTGAATCTCAGGAAACGCTGGAGACTTTTGAGAAATCTCCATATCAATTGTCGAGCATGTGGATGAAGCACTGCCAACAGTAGATGGCCAATAATCTAAGGTAATAAAGAACAGTATGATTCACCGAATCAAAAACTAGGCATCAGTCATTTGATGCTGACGAGGGTCCACTGAATGAAGAATATGAAATTGATGAAGTTATACCAGGCACAGAAAGTACCTGGTATACTGATTCTGCCAATGTAAGCAGTGAATCTGAAAGTGATATTGAAGAGCAACAAGAAAAGGTCGATCTTGGACGAGTTGAAGAAGTTACTGATGATGGATCAGTAATCACCAAAGAAATTGTGGAAACGCGCACCACTCTCATAGTAGTACCTAAGAAGCCAAATTCAAATGAATGTGAACTCCACAGAACAAACAGCTTAATGAGTCACATAACAAACCTTGTCATCTGGATTCTAATGAATAAAAAATGCAGAAGAATCAAGCTAGAGATAGGACAAGAAGAGTGTGGTTTCGTCAATTTAAAATAAAATTATTTAACCCATTTTAACCCAGTGTCCTTAGGTTTTAGAACATTAAATTCATTTACAAATCACAAGAATTTTCTTCCAACCGGGTAATATTTGGAAGGTAATTTTTTTGATGAATCAATATGTCCTCACTACATATATATAATAATGGTTTTATATAATGATTTATACCCATTAATTTTTACAGTTTTTATGCTGTCCTTAAATGAGGACACTGAGTTAAAATGGGTTAACGCAACGTTATATTATTGTATTGTAGCGGCATTCACCCAGGACGGGTTGAGCCGGCATCCCCAAGAACATTTGAAGCGTCTCTCCCAGCGGCGGCCCACGATCGGCGATCTTGAGCCAGCTCCACTCCGATCTCTGCCCAGTCCCGGTTCCACCTCCGAAATCCCACGACATTTGGGCCCGAGATCGGCTCCATGTCCCCCTTCAGAGTGGCTGCCCACGTCCTCAGCTGACCCCCCGCACGCTTGCGCCAGCCCGGTAGGGGCCTCGGGAAATCCAGATCGCGTCTGTTCCGGCATCCGGCGGCCCCTGGTGGCGGTGACCTCTGCGTCTGCGGGTAACCTGCGGCAAGTCCTCGTCGTCACTGCGGGGTAGTGCTGGGGACCCTACCACACCATCCGCTTTTTCTCCTTGAATCATCCCTTATGATTATGATTATGATTATTAATGTCCCTTATTATTAACGCAATGTTACCGGAAAGGTAAATAAAAATGCCGAAGAACGAGTACCTGTGTTTCATAGATTACGCAATAGGCGTTTGACAAAGTACGCTACAAAGACTTGAAATTGCTCGGTAACCTAGACATATTCGGGAAGGACATCAGTGTGATCAAGAATCTGTATTGGCACCAGGTCGCCTGTAAACGGACAGGAAACAAATTCAGCGAATATACAAAAAATAGAAAGGAGTGTAAGACAATGATGTGTTTTTTCACCGGATCTATTCAACCTATACAGCGAGGCAATTCTGAGAGAATGTTCTGTCGGGGTTCGTTGTCGGCGGTCACAATCTGAACGATATAATATATGCAGATGATACAGTGCTGATAGCAGACACGGCAAAGAAGCTACAAGAAGAATACTGGAGAAAACGGAAATAACGGACCAAACATAAACTATAAGAAAACTGAATGCATGATCATCAGTGAAAAGAGGAGCATAAGATGCTCATTAGAGTTACAGAAATTTAAACATTTGAGAAGCGTTCTAACATAAGTCGGAAAGTTCGACACTGAGATCCGATGGCGTATTGGCATGGCCACGCATGCATTCAAAAGACTGAGTAGAACATTGAGAGACAGGAATTGGAAACAAAGGAAAAAGTACTGGATTGTTATGTGAAGGAGAGACTTGAAGCAACAGCAAAGCGGTTTCACAGAAGGATACTGAGGATACCATGAACCGAAAATTTGAGCAACGATATGGTTTTGGAAAAGTTGCAAACGAAAAGAAAACTTATACTTGGCATCAGGAAGAGACAGCTGAGTAATGCAACGAATTTTGACAGATTTACTAATACTTCCAGCGATGTACTTCCGGTAATCAAAGTAATGCGCTATTGTTTTTCTACGCTTATTACTTTCATAACAGGAAGTACATCGCCCGAAGTTTCAGTAAAGGAAGAAAATCGATTAAAATTCGACAGAAAATTGCTGCCTACGTAGAACGTCATTCTGCAGTTAATTACATGACTTCATGAGAGTTACAGGAGAGAAAAAGTGCGAGATATAGTTCGTATTTTTATGGACTTTCAAAGCAAAAAAGGTAAGTTTCTTCAATAACTAATTGTTGATTTGAGTTCAGCATATACATTTGCACAGAAATAATGCTATTTTGGATATATTTGAAGGGGGAAAAGCCGTCGGCACCTAAAACGAACATTTACCATTTTTAGATGTGCTCCTCTTGTTTGGATAGGAGATTGGTCAGTTTAGGATTTAAAGTTTCAAAGCATCTTATTCTTATTCTTTCTATTTTTTTTTTCAGAACGGCTTCGGATTTGGGTTTATTGACTGAATGCTTTTCTAATCTTTTTGAACCAGCTTCATGTATTGATGTGGCATACAGTCAATCTTTCATTTTGCTCCCAAAACTGTATTTACGATTTTTCTACGCGTCGTCTATTTTTACTTTTTATATATTTGGTTTTGATCCAATTTTTATGCATTTCAAGAGAAAATGGTTTTTCTTTTCAGTTATCTTCATGTTCAAGACTGTTCTTTTACGATAGTTCCTCTCTTTTAAATTCACCTTGTAAGACTTTCTTTTTCTTCTGCTTGTGTTCTTTATTGTTCCCGCTTTCGTCGTAAACGAGATGGGTTTTATGTCACTTTCACTGCTGTATTCTGCATTTTACATGCATCATGGTTTGGCTGTTTGGCTTAAATTTCCCAGTACTGATGTACCGTCTTTCTATTTACATACAAGTGCCATTTCTTGGATGTATAAACTTGTGCAAAGTCATTACATTATTAGTTCGCCACGTTATTGATTTAAGAAGGAATCATACGTTCCTCATAACTGATACTGCCGGCGTATTCATCGCTTTCATTAAATGTTTACTGCTTAGTTTTGTTTGGAATTTTTCCTTTTTCTTTGTACTGTTTTTTTATCTGCTTGTTCATATCTTTGTGTCTTATTAACTCCTACTCAGGTGAATTTGTAATATATTTTTTTCTGCAGTTCAGTTCAATTTGTTGACTCATGTTTTCCTTATGGCATCACCATTTTGATGCTTATCCTTATATCGAACTCCATTCCTTTGTTATTTATTTAGTTCTTAGCTATTTTAATAAATGTTTTCACTCGCATATTAATACAAAAAGTAACTTATGGTTTTGTTTTGTTTTTTTCCAGAAGATGAGCAAAATACTAACACACAGGAAAATCTCAATAGAAACGAAGAAAAGAGTGCTAGACTGTTACGTGATGTCAGTTCTTCAATACGGCAGTGAATGCTGGACAATATCATCGAAAATGAGGACAAAACTGGAAGCGGCCGAAATGTGGTTCTACAGAAGGATGCTACGGATATCGTGGACTGAGCATACAAGCAACGACGAGGTGTTAGAAAGAATGGCAACAAAAAGGAAATTGATGCTGAGCATCAGGAAGAGACAACTGAAGTTCCTGGGACACGCAATGAGGAAGGAGAGTCTGGAGAACCTGATACTGACTGGCCAGATAGAAGGAAGGAGAGACAGAGGAAGGCAGCGGATAACATATTTGCAGGGCCTGATCAGGTGGATGACGGAACGGGGGTTGCCAGGAGCAACAGGCTCAAACATACTAAGAGCCACAAGGGATAGGGAGACGTGGAGAGCCATGATCACCTACGTCCTGAAGGGACAGGGCACATAGAAAAAGAAGAACTTATGGTTGTTGCTGGAGATTGTAGTAGAACAATTTATCCACATCTCTCGCACCTTTGTCCGTAGTCTTGCCCAGCCCAGTCGTTCCTTTATTTATATTCCATGGTTCTTCTGTGAATCTAATCAATGTGACTAATGTTGTCTCGATCAGTATCTTCATCATTACTCGTAAGTAATGTCTTTTTTCTAATTATTAATGTTGCTTTTTCACTGATTGAATCTTTTTACCGCCTTAACTTCATAAGCATCCTGGAACAGATAGCCACGGAGTTCTCTCCCTTGATCTGGCCTCACCGTAAGATTATTAATAAAATCGTTTCTATTCTTTTTTTGTCATTATATCATCATTATTATAAATTGGACAGTTATTGTCAGCGTCATGTATCCTCATTGTTCTGTCTGAAGTTACCATAATTAATATTAGCTTCCTCTGCCATCCGGAGAGGATATTTATCAGAATAAGTAGATGAGCGGGTGGTTTAATGGATAGAGTCTTGGAGTAAGAATTTGGAGAGCTGAGTTCCAATTCCACTCAAGAACGTAACATTTTCTTACACGCAAAAAACCCTGACAGAGGTATGAATTCAACTGTTCTCCCCCAACTATGGATTAAATAATAGAATTTCTTTCAGTACCTAGATGTTAGGAATACTAGATGCTTAGGAATACTAGACGCTGTAGAAGTGAATAGCGACTCGGAATGAAAATTCGCTGATTTCAAATACCAATCAAGTCCATTATATTCACTTTTTTTTTATAAACATATCGCCCCAAGCAAGGTATTTTACTGCCACTGTTTTGCAGGCGGTTACATAGGAGGAAAGTTATGAGAAAGAGTGACAGGTTATAGGGGGTGTCAGGAAATGGGTAAGAGAAGGATGAGAATAATGATGAGATTGGAGTGGACGGAGAAAATGCTAAAAAAGATTATACACAAATACCCTTGGGAAAGTTATGAATCCATCTGTTCTCATCCAACTATGGGTTAAATAGTGATTCATTTCATTTTATTAACTAGATCTGTGATCGCTTGAGAATATCAGGTGAGAAATCGGAGGGCTGAGTTTGAATTCTAATCAAGTTCGTTATATCTACTTACGCGCACATACTCTTGAGAAAGGTATACACCCATCTCTTCATCCCAAAGTATGGGTTAAATAGTAGCACTGCATTTTATTGAGTACCTATATGCGTAACTGTTTAGGAATACCAGGTTCTGTAATCTTGGATTTGCGGGATGACGATTCAGAATTAGAAATTGGAGGGCCAAGTTCGAATTCCAGTCAGGTTTAATTTTGTTAATTATTGTTACCTCAAAGAAACTATTAAAGTAATATTCACTTGCCAAAAAAACATTTTTCTTGCAATGTCAAGTGTGTTTCAGTTTTAATTAAACAACAAAGGGTTGATAAATAATAAAAAATGCTGAAATAAGTAGGCGATAAGCAAGGTGATCACAAGGCAGGTTGTGCCAGGAATATTTTTCTCCGCTACCATAGGATGCTATAAAACAAAATACACTGACCCCATACTAAACTATCGCCCGGTTAACACTCCACCCACGTCTACTGAACAGGTGAAGAGGCTCATCACTTGTTTCCTGTTTAGAATGCGGTTCCTGGCTTTCACTTTTCCAATCTTTTTACTCCTTTTTCTTTTCTTTTCTTTTTTTTTTTCAATTGGAGTAGATAGACTAAACTATCGCCCGATTCAAACTCCACCACCGACTATTGAACAGGTGAATAGGCTCATTCCTTTGTTCCTTGTTTAGAGTATGGTTTCCGGCTTTCTCTTTTCCAATCTTTTCACTCTTACGTAGCACCCTGCACATCAGTGGCATTACCGCTTTGCTCAGGGTGATATGATTAAAAAAAAAGGAAAATGTAAGTCATGTTCTTAAGCCTGGAACACTAACCATCAATTAAAGTTACACCACTACTAAACATTTTTAAAAATATCAAAGAAATTTTGAATATAAATCTTTATTTTAAATATTTTACATGCAGGCACTTCAAAATTTGTATTTTGAGTTAACATTAATAGGGACTGAAAAACATTATTTAGGTAAGAAAATCAGGTACTGAAAATTTAATTAAATTGAAATTAAAATGACCTTATTTGCGCTGGATACTATATACCCATGGTTAGTGTTCTCGGGTGAAGTAACCTCGTCAAATCAAGATTATCATATGGATATCAAGCATGGCGTCAAGCTCAAACCGAAAAGTCATCTGTGTACACCCGTTTTCTAAGATCAACCATTACCAATTATTTCAAGAGAATAATTCCCTAGGAAGACGATACTTCATTAGACCTTATAGTCTGATGCTTCAGAATTACAAAGATCTTTACAAAATAACAGAAACCACATTATTGAACACTCTCGGATACAATCACTTTCTCCCCGGTGCAATGTGGCTTCCCCGTGTCTCTTCTACAAATATTTTAATGGCTTCTGCTCAGATGAACGTAGTTCACTGGTATATCCTATACATGAATTTACTCGAGTTACAAGATTAGCAACTAGGTCCTAACCTTTTACTGTGAAACCAATAAATTGTAAACGCAAATTCTACTCCATCAGCTTCTTCTCTCGCACTTCCCGCCTATGGAATTCCCTTCCGTTTATTTGCTTTCCCGACAGCTACACTATTTAAGAATTCAAATGTAAAGTCAATAGACATCTCTTATCTCACTAACTTGCATCTTCTCTCTCTCTCTCTCTCTCTCTCTCTCTCTCTCTCTCTCATGCTCCTTTCTTCGTCCACTCCACTCTAATCAGTATTCTCATCCTTTTTCCTACCCTCTTCCTGACACCCCCTGTAACCTTTCTCATAACTTACCTCCTATGTAACCCCCTGTTCAACAGTGGCAGTAAAATCCCATGCTTGGGGCGACACGATTATAAAAAAAACAACTATCAACTGTATCAACAAAAAAGTGGTTAGCATTTGTAACTGGAAGAGAAAATGATGATATAATTAGATACCAGCGCAGACTTCTATTATGAGCCGTGTCCCTTCAGGTCGTAGACAATCATGGTTCTTCACCATTTCTTGTCATTCATAGTTCTTATAGAATTTTGAGCATTTGTTTTCTCTCATAAACCTTGCTTCACCATCAATTTACTCAAGATCGTTAGGTAACTTATGTGTTGTTTTCCTCTGTCCCTCTTATCTTCTATCTATCCTGTGAGTATCATTTTTCCAAACCTTTTTTCCTAATTTTGATTCTTCCTGCCTACTTTGCGTTTTAATATCTATTGTGTTAACTGGGTGCATTTTCTATCATGCTGTTTCAAATAAGAGGTTTTTAAGCTCTAATAAAATTCTGATAACATGTACGTGTGTACACTCCATTTTTGCCTTCAATTTTAATTCAATATTTCTTTTATTATACACAAGAAAATACGTTAAATATTCTCGTCAAATCTAGATCTTTATATGAATGTTATACACGACATCCAACTTGTTCAGAAATGTCTGTCTGATATTCTGTACTAGCAGTATAGCCCGGTGTTGCTCGGATGTAATGAAAGCTTTAAAACTAATACATGGCCCTGGAGCTCAGCCTCTTTGGACGTTGGCACGAAAGACTAAAAAACAATAGTTGTTTCCAGTTAAAGCAAAACCATAGACTGAAAGAAAAATGAATGGATGTAAGTCAAATTTTGATTTCCTGGTATCGATATCAAATAAGTTTTTTCGTCGTAAACTGAATTTTGAAGGCTAAATAAGTCCTCTGAGTAAATGGTATCATGGCTGAGACTAAGAACTACAATTATACCTACTTAGAGCCAAACCCGAAGCAAAAACTAAAATAAAAGGGCTGAAAAAATACAAACATACTGGCACATAAACAGACACACACACAAAGATCTTGCCTTTTACATATATATATATATATATATATATATATATATATATATATATATATATATTATCGATTTTCTGCACGATTGTAAGAACTGCAACCTTGAAACTTCTGAATATCGTTTCTTATGTCTTTGTCTATGAGTGTATCAAATTTGATTAAAATCGGACCACTACTTCTATAATCCGATTTTTTCGATTATCGATTTTCGATATTTATCGGGGATACCTCGACACAAAACCTAGCTAAGAAGACTCGCAGACGCTTATAATACAACTGTGTAAATTTTCAAGAAAATCGGTTCAGCCGTTTCGGAGTCTATAGGTAACGAACACACACACACACACACACACACACACACACACACACACACACACGCACACACACAATGTTCCATTTATAAATTAGTTTAGATAGACACGTCCGTTTTCTCAAATCACTGGTAAAAAGTGTCTGCAAATACTATAAAGACTATCCTTCACTAGACTGGCAATGCAAAATCACAAAGAAACTTTACCAAATAACAAACACTACATCATTTAAAGACTTCCAACAGTATTAGCAACAAAAATGGATAGCGCGTGTGAGTATTAGGTTGTTACATGAATTCATTCTTTTTTATCATTTATTTTAATAATTATTAGTTATTATTAGTTCTGGTGAAATGTTCAACAATGTATTCCCCTTCATTGTTTACGACCGCCTGTCAACAATGCACTAACTGTTCACTACCTGGACCACAAAAGAATTTATTAAGAGACGTTTTAAGCTCCACATCGTTGTTGAACGAAACACCCCTCAAATTGTTAGAAAGTGAACGAAAAGCATGGTAGTTTGAAGGGTCTTAAATCAGGTGAATATAGTAGGTATGGCAGAAATTTGCAACCGAGCAGTTTCTTTGTATTCACGAGCATCTTGATTTCGAGGGAGTAAATTGGCGCCAATAGAGAAGCGCTGAAATTTGTGTTCTCTCAGTCAATATTGTTGGCACCTATGCACTGTGTTTCTGGAATTTGAAAGAAAATGACGACCAATACTAACATGAAAGACATCTTCTGAGTTTATTCTGGCGTGGTTCTTCTATAATCAGCGCATGCGATTGATTCTCACCAAACAGATTAAACATAAGCCAAAAAGAATGTGAGTTGGAATTTCCCAAGCTTCAAACAGAAACAAAAAAACATTCTTTTGGCAATGAAATCCTCACGCAGCACACATATCTCGAGCAGATTTGGCAACTTGGTGACCTTGATGAAAAGCAAAGAGTAGAAGATATCATAAATGATCTACTTGTCTAGTTTGCATTTCATCTCAAAGAGGTGTCTAATCTGAAATAACATTTCAATAACGATAAACTAGAGTTTCACAGAGTTACTCAGCAGCAAAAAATGCTAAAAAAGATTATTTTCCGAGATCATTCCCAGAACGGTTCTGGGTATGACGGTAAACTGTATCCGGCAGCAAGGTCTTTGATTAGAAGGTTGTGAAGATCGTGGAACCACCTCTTAATTGCTGTTCCCATGTCCACCCTAACCTAGAGTGTTAGCACCTGTTATGGGCCAGCTGACATGCCTTGCTCAGGGTGAAACGCTTATAATAAAAAAAAAATACTCATCTACTAACCACTGGACCCTAGCTCTCTCCCCACCCCTGTATAACCTTCCCTTTCTCTCCACCTATGTATCTGTTATCGCACCTGCTTTCTATTGTTCCTTTCTAACTAGTTTGTACTCCTCACTCTTCTAATTAATCTTTTTACATTTATGTAACCCCCTGCACATCAGTGGCATTTCCGCCTTGTTTGGGGTGAAATGATTAAAAAAAAAAAAAAAAAAGCTATGGGTAAATAGTTAACCCCCAAACTGGGGTCAAAACACTATGAAACTATAAAAATACACTTTTGTGAAATATATACATAAAATTAGACTTTTACAGAAAAATATACATATCTGAAGGAAAAATATTACCAACAATATATTTTTGAAGAAAGAAATTCTATAATACGTTTTTGAAGGGAAAAATAATTACCAGCGATACATTTTTGAAGACAAAACTAGAAGACATCATCAGTTTTCTAAAATAAAAAATTAAAAATTAAAAAAAATTTTCATCAAAATCTGACTAAATCAACCTTCTCACTATAATCAAACATTAAAAAATTACTTTAAAACCCTTTTTGGCAGTAATAATCAACAGAGGTTGATATGTCGTTACACAAAACTCACTCACTCACTCACTCACTCACTCACACACTCACTCACTCACTCACTCACTCACAGAACATAAAAGACAAGCGAACATCTGTAATAACCTCATAGAAAAACTAAAAATAGCATCAGTCGTTGAGTTAAATGCCATACGTGATACACGCTTGAGAAGTCATGGCTTTTTCGATTCATGGCTGACTAGGCGAAAGATTCTCCCGCAGTATGTTGCCATTTCTTTTTGAGGTAGACTGGTTGCCAACCAAAGCTACAGAACTCAATCTGTCCTGCTATTTAACCTATAGCTGGCAGGAGAAGAAATGAAACCTTTCCCAAAGATATTTACGCGTAAGTGAATGCAACGAATTCAACTGAAATTCGAACTCGGCTCTCCGATTTTTCATTCCGTTGTGTAATATACATTACACCACAACGCATCTCCTGGTATATCCTTCCCAAATATGTCAAGGTTTCCTAGCAGCTCCAACTGTTCTTTTTGACGTATTTTATCAAACGATTTGCATGGTATTTAAAACACAAATATACTTCCTTCTGTATTTGCATTGCTCTTTCTCCTATCATAAGGACACAAATCTAGCATTGTACATTAAAGTTTGACGATGCCACCAGAACAACAATTGAAATATCTGGAAAGCGTTTTTAGCAAAAGACGGAAATTCCAATCCGTTGCCCCCAATTTCATAAAAATGCGTTAAAGAAAAGCATTAATTCATTGCTTCTAAGGGTTAAAAGCTGCACTGATTGCCTTGGGTGTAGCCATTAAGAAACAAGTTAATTTTCACCCTACAAAAAACGAAGATGTTTTAGAGAAAAATGTCATCAATATTAGAAAGAGATATAACATGTAGTGGTTTTGAGGATTTTAATTTACTGAAAAATTGTTGTCATTAAAAGATTTATATAAATTTCATATTAGAGTAACGGTAACTGTTCAATCAATGAATGCCAAATGTTTCCTGTATGGATATTTATCCCATCCTCCGATTAAGACGTGGATGTGACACAATGTCGAGGCTTAATGTGGGGAGGCCGAACGCGTGCGAGATTGCCCAGTTCCCGTATGAAAGCGGTGAATCTCACCTTACCTTTTAACATTGACTAACTCTCTCTGCATTTTTAAATATCAGTTATTGTGTCACTTGCTAGATGTGCACATGCCAATAAATTACATCACAGCGACTAAAAGGAAAGTGTGTCCTCTCATCTGCATGTATGGTTGTCATCGAATCGGGTGAGTATCAGTTCAAAGCCTAACATAGCAAACACACATTAAAGTAAGTCCGTTACTTAGGTAATCTCAGAAGAGGCGTGTGGGTAGCCTAACGGTTTAACGGCGGAACCGGCGAACAAAGTTTAAGATCCGTCCTAATCTGCTACGTCCAACTTCACAAAAACTATAATCGAGAAAGGGGTAAATCCTTTATTTCTAAGGGTTAAAAGCCGGATTGACTGCATTCTCCAACCCTGAGTCGCAGCGATGCTAGAAAAAGGGCAACTTTAACTAAAAAGAAGAAAGCAACTAGAAGCCACTCTACTCTCTTTTCAAAGAAGAAATGCCAATTCACAGATAATAAACAAAATAAATCTGGAGATAACCGAAATCGCTTTCATCTTGAAAAGATATAGCATTAAAAAAAGCTGATTTATTTTCAGTTATTTTATGAACACCCTCGCCTAAAACAGCATTCACAATATATATATATATATATATAAACACGCCCCTAATTAAAGCAGATAGATATAATACCAGGTCATAAAACAAAGCCCTCTACTACTTCTTTAGCAAAAGTCAAACTATCGGTCAGGTCAACGGGGGCTGATATCAGCAGACCGTAAGAGGCGCTAATTATCAATCACACACATATATAAGATAAACACACACACACACATACACGCACACACACACTACAATTATCGCCCGGTTCACACTCCACCCACGTCTATTGAACAGGTGAAGAGGCTCATCCCTTGTTTCCTGTTTAGGATGCTGTTTCCGGTTTTCTCTTTTCCAATCTTTTCACTCCTATGTAGCCCCCTGCACATCAGTGGCGTTACCGCCTTGCTCGGGGTGATATGATTAAAAAAAAAAAAAGGCAGCAGCAGCGAGGAATGATCATTCGTTGAAAGGCACGAACTCGAAATCAAGCTCTCCTACCATTCTGAAGATGAGATTCTGATTTCGAAATATTAATGTAT